>JARHVA010003512.1:1495000-1672500 GCA_037957365.1 Torreya grandis
GGTAAATATACCAGTAATATATTTTCATAGGTTGGGGATCACTAATCACTTTACTTGGGAATGCCTCAAATAAAAATTTTCATCGACATCAAGTGTGTTGGCATCTCTAAAGTGCTCATCTTGACTCTAATCCTTGTAGTCACTATCAACATCTTCAATAGAAACAAACTAACCCATCATAGGAAGCATCATAATTTGGTATATCTCAATGAGAGTGATCATCCACTCCCTAGGGACCTAGGGGAATATAAATGTGTTCTAGTAAGGGTATTGGTAGATTATAATATAACATAACAATCATTCATATTTTGGGATGATCCCCACTCACACTATTCATAGAATTTTAACATGGTCCAGAATGAATAGCCCATCCACTATCAAGAGTGCCAAGACTTTAGGGAGAAACTACTATTAAAAATCTCTACTCCAATGTATATACTCTCCCTAAAATAGAAAATGAAACCTTGAATCAACTTAAGGACTAAACCTACCCTTCAAAATCTTTCATTTCCTTATTTTTTGCTTTTAAAAAGGGGATGAAACCACCCCATTATATAGGTAGAATTTATGTAACCATTGTAGAATATTATCAAACTACCATGAGTGGTTATGTAACTACTTTTGGTAGTTAAGTAACTACTTATAAGTGATGTTTATAGAACAATATAATCTATAAATCATGGTGGTTTCAAATTATGAGTCTATAAAGACTATAGGTTTTATCCCTAAGTGGTGGTCTTCTTCACCATCTACATGTCCTCTCAAATCCCCCAAAAACCCACAATATTAATCCTAATTAATAAAATATCTATATTTTATTATTCTACCCCCTCTAAAAAAAATTCATAATAAAATTTTCTTGATTTCAATGGTATTTATCTAGATTTTAAATCAAAATTGAAAAATTGGGGCAAAATATAAAATCATAGAGAAACTTACTTGGTCTTACCTAGTAACTCATACCACTAGTAGATTTTCCATCCCTTGTTCTCCTCTTTGTATTGACTTCTTTTATACTAAAAATGGTCATGGTCAAGCTAGATATCCAAAATCACAAATAGACAAATGCACAAATGAGTTAGTTTTTGGTAAGATTTTAAATATATTGACCACAAAAATAGTTTTTTTAACTCAAAAATATTACAAAATAGGCATGTGTCTATGTTTTTATTTCATTCCTCGTGTTAAATGATATATTGTTGTAATTGGTGTTTCAAAATTAACAAAATAAAAAGTCTTATAGTTTTCTTGTAGCACATCTTACAACTTTTTAGGTACATGATGACTTAGCACCAAATTCAGTCCCATAACTAGGTGATTAAGGTAGTATCATCTTTCCCACATGTATGATATTTACTCTTGTCTATGATTTGATTTTATATTTTACTTTCTAATTTTTCATTACATCATTCTTGATTCTTGTTCTCTTCTCTTAGGTTTCTCAAAGTCTTAGATGGATTCATTCCATCACTTATGTAAGTAAGGTAAGTATTCCTAACCTCTTTTTTCCTTTTCTCATACCTTTAATTAGGATTACACCTTGTCAACTCATGACAAGGTGTCTTCCTAAGGGGGGAAATATGTATGCATCCAAAATTTACATGGTGTGACACTCTTAATAAAAATATAATGATCTCTTATTGTGTGATAGATAGGTAACTCTCTATCTCATTTCCCTATTTATACTTCCCTACTCCCTTGACCCATTTTGGTTTCCTTTAGTTAAGTTCCACAGCCTTTGTCACCTTGTTTTAACAAAATCTCCATGTAGGATAAAACCACCACTCTAGGCGATGAAATCACCCCCTCTATTACAAAACTACCCCTCCAATTACACAACCACCATATTAGTTTTGTAATATAGGTAGTTTTTTTTATCTTAAAGGGTAGTTTTATATTAAAATAACAAAAAAATTCAAACTTAGGTGGATATTTTGTTACCCAAAGTGGTATGTTCATAACCACCCCTACATAAAGTGGTGATTCTATCCCTTTGTATTTATCTTCCAAAATTATCTCCCAAGAATCATTATTTGACACATTTTACATGACTTTTGTCACATTTCTTGTTCACTCCATTTTAAGTCTACCTCTAATCAAGCCTAACTCACTCCATATTCTACTTTTAGTAATTTTCAGTTCTTCCCAAGTTCAACTCCCAGTTGAACTTAGTTAGACTCTCTCATTCAAACTCATAAATTTTTCTATAACAATTTCATTTTTGGCCTAATTTTAGATCCAATAATTGCCATTAGAAGTTATTTTCAAGTCATTGTATACATAGTCCTGCTACAATCACCTAAAGGTCTATCCTCTATTTTTTTGTGTCGACTACATTACCATAAGTGAATAAGTGTTATTAGTCCAAAAACTTAGTATTAGAAAACAAAAAAATTAGTTAGCCTCAACTCAATTTTTCTCCATTTGTCGCCGTGTCTCCTCTCCTTCCCCATATTTTCTATAGCTTATTCATCCTCTAGTTAGAGAGTTCCTATAATTTACACAAGGATAAAAGTAGCTAGCATACTGAAGATTATTTCATCAACATATGCATTTTACTTGATTTATGCCTTCATTAGGATGGATTTTATCTTAATTTTAGTATCATTTATTTATTAGATTATATTAGTGTAGTTTTTATTGCATTATATTAATTTTTTTATTCATAAAAGAGCAAATTTAATAGTGAGATTAGTTTATTTATTTTCATTTTCTTTTCTACAAAAAATAAATAGTAGTTATTTTTATTTTAATTTCATTTAAATAGATTATTTTCTCTCCATTAGTAAAATAATTCCATAAATAATTCATAGGTAGTGTTGAAAAGTTTGACCTCACAGGTCAAACTGTCACCCCTAAAATTTGAAACTTTGATCATTATGCTTTTCCCCTATGGATCATGGTGTTTATCTTTATATGTCCATGGAATGTTAATTTGAAACCTTATTTAGTAGAATTTAAGTTAAATTTGATGAGTTTAAGGTTTTGTTCATCATAAATATATGTTTTTCTAGCCACTTCTTGAGATATTTGAGTAGGGTCCAAATGTTTAAAGGAGTCTAAGATGTCTTGATAGGTATCATAGTAGGTATAAATGTCATGACATGATCTATTAAAGATCAAATAGGTTGGTTAAATTCTTGGCAAACCTCATAACCCATTTGGTTATATTTTGGATCACTTTATGAATTATATAGTAGGTTTTCATGATAGTGAAAGTCTAATACTAGAATAAGGTCATGATTTACCTGTTTAAACATGAATAGGTTTAATGAACACATTTTCTAGTAGTTTCATTAGGTTTATCAAGTGCTTATGGAAATACTAGTGCCAAAAAGGGATATTTTGAGGGTATTCATATAAGTTTTCAAGATAAAATTAACCTCAAAGCATATTCAAGACTTCAATTATTAATTTTAAGGTCAGATCTATGGTTTTTAAGGATTTTAAAGTGTTAAAATGTCAAAATCTGATTTATCTCTCATATTAACTTCTTTTTTAGCTCAAGGAAGGCCATCAAGTTTTTCTCAGTACAGATGAGAGAGAGAGAGAGAGAGAGAGAGATTTTGATCCAAAGATATTGTTAAATGATAGGGATAATAATGAACTTAATATTAGTGATATTGGTCATAATATTCATCCCCCATATTTATTAATAACCTCTAAGAGTATAAGGGGTCACTATGTCTTAGTCATCCATATAGGGTCCACGTTTACCTCTATTTCTTCACTTCAGAACTTAATGAATAAAAATGGTTATGGTGGGGTTAATTAAAATTAAAATAAGACATTTTTAATGTTTTAATAATCAATTAATTTGTATTAATAAGGGGTATTCTAGCAAGAAATTGGTTTCCTATGTTAATTGTCAAAGTCAACAGTTTTCAAGCATGTTTGATCTAATAACTGAATGTTTTCATCTTTAATGGGTTATCAAGTTCACATTTTAGTAATAATACACCTATTAATTTAAAAATAATATACCTTGATCTTTAATAATGTACTCCTTGAGATATCCATAGTGAGAGGGATTTTAGCAAGGTTCAGTCATAAAGTCATGACTTCCTATTGTTGAACATCATACAAATGCAACCATGAAGTTAAGGTGTTTTATGGAGCATCGTAAAGTAGTTTTATATTAATATTAAGATTATTTAGGTTTAAAATTGATACTCAAGGGAGAATATATCTTATTAAGGCCTTTTGTTCTTAATGACATAATCAAGCATGTGTTTCATGATTAGAAAAGGCTTGTGATGCATTGTGTGCACCTTGAGGTGAATTATGAAGGTGTAAAGTGGGTTTTTAAAGGTGATCTAAACCCTTTGAGGTATGAGTATGTTAAGGATGCCACCAAGGATCAAATAAAGATCATTATAGAAGACTTTGAGACACATCTTAGTTTATTTTAAGGTTTACTAGCAAAGTTTAAGGTAACCAGATAGTTTCATTATTAAAAAGGATTGAAGTTGGTTAAGGAATTCTTCAAGATCATTTGAAGTTATTCTAGAAATAGTTAAGTTTCCTCCTATTTATTATCACTCTTGAATCATAAAAAATACTCCATTCATCTATTTGGTTTGTTTAAGGATATTTAATAGCTTTTAAGGTAAATAACATTTTAGTTTCCATACTAATCAATGCCTTTGAGTTCAAGTTGATACTTATCCAAACATGCAAGGTGATTTATAGTAAATGAGAGTATTTATATACATTTTTCATGTGATTTAACTTAATTATTCCTTTGTATATCTATATAGATTCCAAAGAGGAAAAATAACCATCTACAATCATACTGTGAACCATTATGGTATAGTCAGGACTATTAAGAGCATGAGTTTGAATGAGTTGCATTAGAGTTGGGTTGAGATGAGGAAGAAACATATGTGAAAATAATCATGTGTTTTAATTTGTATCAAATTATAATAGCTAACTAATAATGTTATATTTCTAATTCAACTTTCAATATTCTTATCAAACTACTACCTACATCCAAGCTTAACAAACCTATAGGGCTATGCATGTGAATAAACATGTTTGGAATGTCATGGTGCTTTGTTGAAGTTTAAATACCATTGAAATAGATTAAATGGGAATTAAAAAAGAGTTGAAACACATTAAATATTCAATACTCATGACATTTACTACCTTAACAAGCATATGTAAGTAAAATTAAGACCTATAGGTGGCAAACCTATAGGTCCTCAGTTTAGACTAAAAAAAAATTATGTTTATAAGAGGATATGGTTATAAAAATAATTGCATATATAATAAGAGAGGATAAATACTCATGTATACACCTGATCCATTTTGAATCCAATAGGAGAGTTAATATGACTAAGTCTACAACCCTAATGCCATACACAAATCTGGTTTCAAGGCAAGAAGGCAAAGATTGAAATGCTATAAAAGGGTAATGTATATTATAGTGAAATAAGAATAAGCCTAAAATGAATATTATTCACCTAAAATTTATAAATTAACTAATTAAGGAGGTCAAATTTCATGGACTTAACACTACAATCATCACAATGGTCACCTATAACTGTATGTGTTTAAACATGAAAAAGAGGGTTTATGTTGTTAAGATGTAAGTCTTAAAAGTGTCAAAGAAAGGTTATAAGACTCCAATAAAATAGTAGTGAAATTTGAATGTTTAATAAATTGTATTTTAACCTAAACTTAAAATTTCAGTGAAACTTGATGTCCACCTATAGGTTGGTTCCATGTTTAGCATAAAAGATAGAGTGCACTTGAAGATAATTAGAATTCATCTTAGGTAGATGGATAGTTTAATATATAATTATAATATTTAATAAACCTAAAATATTTTAGAGGAAGATGATCAAAATAATTTTTAAACCTTGTAGTCACCTACAACTCAATCATGGTATTTAATAAGACATCTACATGCATGTGTAGGGAAGACATGAAGGTTGCATGTTCTAGGTAAGTTTGAGATGAACTAAGTCTAGGGTGAAGTATTCAAGATTTTTAGGAGTCATGGTGAAGATAATTAAAGTTACCTATATTTAGAGGAACTTAAAACTTAGAAAAAATTCCCTAATTACACCTTTAAGCCTAATAGGAATATTTAGGCCTATTTATGGAACTTTGACATTTTGTACAAATGGGACTTGGAATTTAAGTATGAAGTGTCATGAGTAGTTTATATAAAATATATAGAGGCTTATAAAAAATTCAAACTTAGAGTAATTAGGATCAAATGGATTGAGTAGGGCCTTTAGGGTCAATTTAGCTTATATGTTCTTAAACCCTCATGACAAGTAATTCAAGTTGTAGAGCCTTTTTGAAGACCAATACTCATTGAATATTATTTATAATAATATTTTAGGTTGTATTAGACCTATATAATGTCACTCTAGATGATGGTGAAACTTTAGAAAGGTTTCTTAAACCTAATACCCTTTATTATCCTTCTCACACAATCCATTCTACTCAAGAAGCTACCAACTTTCACTTAGAACATTAATGAATTTGTGCATGGGTAAAAATGGTGATTATAGGTGGTGGAGAGTTCCCCCAAATTCAACCTTGTGTTATTAGGAAGATGAAACATGATATTTTCTTTATGAACAATCCTTAAGAGCTGAAGATACCTAAAACCCTCCCTAAACCCTTCATAATAACCTGATGGAAGAAAAAGATTTTAAAATGCATTAAAATGAATTGTGTGTGTGTGTGTGTGTGTGTGTGTGTGTGTGTGTGTGTGTGTGTGACTTTATTGACCTTATAAATTCTCATTATAACCATTTCATCATATTGGTTTTTATATGCAAGTATAGTACCCTATAGAATGAGTAGAATACATAGATGAATCCTTGTTTGTGAAAGTGTAGAGTAGGGAATGGATCCAAAATAGAGTATAGAGGTAAAGTGAGAATTTATAAAGGTTATAAAACCATAAAAACATTTATATATGTCTATAAAAATGTTATACCAACTCTTCATTTTGGTCACTTGGTCAGAAGTAAAGAAAAACATAGATTGGCAAGCCAAAAAACCTAGATGAAGGTCTATGTGTGTAATAAGAGACCTAAATCTCAAGGAATGAGTTGTTTAATGGTGTTAAAAGTCTCAAAAAGACATTTAAAAGTCTTAAAACTTGTAAATTTTGTGAAAAAACACTTAAACTACCTCTAAAGTATGCACAAACACCTTAGCTTATCAATAACCATTTCTTGGTTTGCCCACCTACATAAGGTCTCAAAACTTTAAATTTGACATGAAACATGGTATTATGACATGTAAAGTTAATCAAACACTTTTTGGAAGTTTCACACATGTGGGAGGCTTCTAGAGTAAGATCACTATTTTTAGGCCTAATTGGAGAGAGAAAATGAGCTAAAAAGGACAATTCCACTCAAATTTAGGTCATAAAACTTGGAATGAAATTATAATGGGATACATGGCCCCAAAAATATGTGTTTATTTCTCTAGTAAAGTGTGTACAGTCTTATTCACAAGGATGTTTCTATTTTTTTAGGGTTAGAAGGAATAGGTAGAAAAGCAAGCAAATGGAGAAAAATCACATCTTTTGGAGGGTTTTATGGATATAAGTGTATTTTTTCAGGTATAATATGATGTTTATAAGCCATCCATGGAGGGAAAATTTTTTATGAGGATAAATCCAATTTTTCTTCTTTGTATGCCATGATGCAAGGAAAGAATTCAAATGATCAATTCATCAAGTCAATGCATAAAAGATCTTCAAAAATAATTTCAATGTTAATTTTCATTTTACACACCATTTTTAGGATAATAATAGGTCAAAATTTAGTTTTAAATAAATTTCAAATGCTTGAAAGAGTCTTTAACATCCTCAAGGAGACATTTTCTTCTCCTACACCAAGTAAAGGAGGAAAGGTCAAAGATGGTTTAGGAGTCTTATAAAAACACTTTAAATTTGGGAAGAAATCATAAATTGATTAATATAAAAGGTTTAAATGGAGGGGGTAATGAATAATTGAAGACCTAATTTCGAGGATGTGACTTATTCTTCATGAAATACATGCAAGCTAATATATAGGATATGCAAGTAAGGATTAGGCATTTCAAGTGGTCAATCTTAACCAATAATGTTGAATACTTATTTAATTTATCAAAATAAATCCACTTTTACCCCTTCACCACTTTTTTTAAAGAAAGATAATAGTAAATCTAGATAATACTATGTAGTGATTCAAAGGGATTGAAGACAAAGTCAATCATCCCTATTTTGGGGTTGCTTTATCACCCATCTCCTATTATTTTATATTTGTATCTTATTTTATATTAATATCACATGAATTTTTTATTTGGATATGTTGAAATACTATAAAATTTTTTTACTACACCTATTTAATAAATAATAAGTTGTTTTCCTCCATTTCTAGGTCATTGTGTGAAGTGTATGTGTGATTTATATTGGTATAACATTGTGAATCAATATATTTCATATGTTAATGTATGGATTTTTACCTTATTACAACCTATTTATTTTTCTATAGATCATAATAAGTGTCTATGTTCAATCTCAATCTAGTTTTGGATGTGAATTCTCTAATATTTCATTCCATCCATGCAAAGAGTGATTGTTTTCAAGTCCTTTATATGAAAGACTATTGTATAATCCATATAGTTAAATTGAAGAGAATATGTGCAGGATCCTTTTATTCCTAAGAGTTTAAATTGAAATGAAACATGGTCATAAATATTAGTGCATCATCTTTATTTCAAAATTTTCATGTCAATTTTAGTGCAAGTATTATCCCTTCCCGCTTTCCTTTAGTCAAGAAATCAGTAGTTAGTAGGATTGAGATCAGATTTAGTGAGTGAATCAAGGGAAAAGTACCTTTATCTAGATATTATCTCCATATCAAAATCACCCACACTTAGGAGAGATTCCATTATTTTAGTATGAGTAGGAAGTAGGACACATTCTCACAAGGGTAGCACTCTTGATTGACAACAATTTTTGGTACACTTGATGGGACCCATAATCCTTGGAATAGATGAATTTTGGAACTAGAGAAAAGCATTTGAAGTAGAAAATGACACTCATCATCTTTTGAACTAGATTATTTCTTAAAGTTGCAAGGTTTGTAGCAAAAGGATAACACAAGTTGTTGATGCAGTGGATTGCACCTGGGGGCAGGAAGCTGAGCTCCTGCCCTTCTACACACAACTATGGAAACTCCCCTCTCGCCTATGGGACTGGTGAAGATGGAGGGGAGAGTCTCTAGATGAGGGATAGCTCCCTTTGATGTATATTTTAGGCCCTGGTTTCTCCTACTGCTAACAAACAAAATGAAAATGGGGGGGATGAAAAGGGAGAGAGAGATGCTAAAAATAGAACCTAAGCCTAAAAATAAAAAGGTGATACACCAAAAAAATGTGATCCATTCAGGCCTAAACATACACTTTTCATCAGGAAGAAGCACCCATAAACTTTATCTGATGTGGGAAAACTCATTTGTATCAGTGAGTCAGGGGTCTATGGAGATACAAAGAGGAAGTAACTATCAAAGGTGTTCTAAGACACACTTTGATAGCCTATTCATAGGCACCTACACTCCTCTAGGGACACTTCTAGCAAACCTGCAAAAGAGGAACTCACAATGCACTAGACATGCTAGACTCATTCTATGAAAAGCATCAAAGACAATGACTTAACACAAAAGCAAACATAGACATATACATGAGTGCAAGTCTAGATGGAGGTAAAAATGGTAAGTCTTAATTGAAGGTAAAATTTGGCAGAGCTCTGCCTTATAAGCCTGAGACATTTTTAGACAAATTTTTGCCTTAAGGCTAAGAGAGTCAATCCCTTCTCAATGAGAAGTTTACAATTTATAGAGGAAGAAAGAGGCCATTTTAGCACCCTTTTACAAGTGACCCATGTGCTTTTTGAGCATTGGGATGAGGAAGCTACTCAAAGATAATGATGTATTAGCCCCTGTCATGATTTGAAATTATGGGCCACACCATTTGTCTACTCATCAATGAAAAATGAATTAAAATAGGTCATACCATTCACTATTGCACCTCTTGATGATTGCATGGTAGGTACTATGTCAACCACCAAAATAACTCCTTGAATCGACACTTTCTTGTGCCACTTGGATTACTTTGCTTGCTTCTACACTTGGCCATTTTGCTTCCTCTAGCTCCTTTTACTAATCCTTTGGCTATTAGCTAAGAGTGCATCTACTTTTGACACATTTCATAGTCCACTTCTTGGGTACTTAGAAGACACTTTAAAATGTGGATGTTGCATGTGGTGGCTTCCACTAAGCTAATAATGGGATGTGGTAGCATCTGATTACCTTAGAGGGTCCTTCAAGAGTCAGGTAGAAGTTGACATGTGGCCACTTCCACCTACTCTTTTTGATTAACTTAAAGGCTTTAGAAGTATATTTTGAGATTTATGTGGAAGGCAACATGTGGCTGCTTTTGCAAAGCCTTTAGCTACCTTAGAAATACTTTTAGGCCCTTTTCTGGTGCTCACAGATGCTGACACTTGGCATCTTCCACTACATTTATTAATTCATTCAGGCCTACCACAATCTTCTCTTTGAATAATGAAGCAAAAGTAGAAACCCACATATGTTGACACTTGTTAGCTTCTATTGAGCCTTACAGGGGACACATGGCACATTCTACTACTCCTAAAAAGCATGTCAAATTCTTCCACAGTTGCCACTTGGTGCCTTCTGTGCTCTAGCTTTCCTAGTGTAAAATTTGACATTTGCATGCCTATCATAGTTTGAAAACCAATGGCTAGTCTATCTCCTTAAAATTGATGGCTTTCAGGACATCACCATCCTAGGCAATTTTGTTGGGTCTTTTTCTACGGGTTTTTTGCTTCGAGCCTTTTCCCATGAACAAAATTCCACAAGAATTGTCCCAGTCTTTGTGTCCTTTTCTTTTGTGCTCTTTGGCTTTTCTTTATGCTGGTGCCCTTCCTTTGAATTCCTTCAAACTTTTTTTCTGAAGGAATTCCTTCAGACAAAAAATCTGAAGAGTTATGCCTTAGACAAATTTCCAAAAAATTTACCCCTTCAGCTACCTTTGAAAAGTTTCTTGCCCTTTGCAAGGGCACCTACCCTTCAGCTTTGGGATTCCTCATTGAACCAACCCATTAAACCATTTTCTTGAACCACTTGTTAAACCAGTTTGACGATTCAATATAGCACACTGAGCCAAGTGGTTGAACCAAACATTGAATTGAATGATTGAACTAATCATGTTGAACCAACGCATTGAAACAACACGTTGAACTGGTTCAATGGTTCAACACTACACACTAAGCCAAGTGTTTGAACTAAATGTTAAACTTGAAGCTGCTTGAACTTGTCGATGAACCTTGCACTAAACTTTTTGTTGAACTTTGCCGATGAACTAAGCACTGAACTAGCCGATTGAACCAAAGCCAAAGTGTTAAACCAACATGATTGAACCTAGTGATGAACCATGACATTAAAATTGAGTGATGAACTAAAGCTTGATGAACTTGTGCAACCCAAAAATGACTATCTTTAAATAGCAAGGGAACAAGGGGACCAATTTTGGCCTGTTGGGCAAAAAATGGTCAACAAATTGGTGACTCCCAGGGGAAACATGCTTGCTATGCTTAGAGACCAGTTGCCTTGTAGTCCATTAGGCACTGAGTCAAGATGCAGCTTTGAAGAAAGGTTAGCAATAGCCCCAAAGATCCAAGAATCAAACATGAAGCTTTTTACCCCACACACGAAGGGAAACACACAAGGCTAAAAACACTACTTGTGTAAACTGCACTTAGGGAAAGCAAGAAAAAAAACTAAAAACAAACTACTATATACAACTAACCAGGTACATCTACTTCCCCCTAGATCAAAATGAAAACTTCTTAAGTCTCCTTCCTATCAAAGAAACTTATAGTGCCAAATAAGTGGCTGAATGAAATGGAGAGCTGGTGACCTGCTCCTCTTGCCTACCACCTAGATTGGTTGGTATCTGAGTGGATCAAATTCAAACATGCTTCCAACATATACATACTCTGTATGTTCTTGGAATCTTGTTGAATGGTGGTCCTTCATGTTGGTGCATATCACCAAGAAATCAATGGCTACTGGCTCATCACCATAAGCCCCTTGATATCTATAGTTCCCTTATAGTGCATCATGGTTTGACCTATTTCCTTCTGCTTCATTAAATACTTTGTTAGACTCATCCTCTACTTCCTCTTGGCCTTTTTGGAGAATGGTGACTGTGGTGATGCCTGAAATGGAATCACAAACTAATTTCTCATCCCATAGAGCATCACCTCTCTATTTTAAACTTTCCTCCTCAAAGATCAGGATCTCTAGATGTTCAAAGATATTCGCCTGATCCTCCTCCAACTCAAGTTCCTTGGCATAGTAGTCCTCCTCATTGAAATATCAAGGAAGTTCATCAAACAAAGGGGGAGAGAGCTCATCATGCTTATGTTCCTCCTCATATTGCTAGAACATTTGCATGTATGTGTGACCTAAGTCTTCTCCATTGCTGATGATGCCTTCACAAGGAGCATCAATGATGATTTCTTCTTCTTTATCACTCATGAAATCCTATTTGGAAACTACAGATTGGGTCCTCTGCTCCTTACTCACCTCCTGTAGAATAGGCTCCTCCTTGAGAAGGGGTGAAGTGGAAAAAACATGTGGAAGAAGAGGCAGTCCTTGAGCTAGAATTGAATGATTCTCCTCCTTCCACTTGTCTAGAATTTCATCAATATCAGGTGTGGCTGATATCTCTCTTGGGGATGTGTAGATGGGGTGTGTTTAGACATAGAATGTGCCATTGGGTTTGAACTGTCCATCACACATTGACTGAGGAATCTCTCTATGGATTCTAACTCTATAATTCTCTTGGCCATATCCTCTTGGAAGCATCTTTTTTGGAGGTCACCAGTATTATCATGAGTAGGAGTAGCCTCATCTTCTTCAAGGTTTTGAGAAAAACCCTTCCTTTCCTCCTCTTCCTTTCTGCTCCAAAATTCCACTATTTGCTTCCAACTCATGATCTTGGGATTGGAATCTTACTCCTGTGAACATGGAGCAACTTTATCCTCTTCAAGGTCCCAAGCTGGTTCATGATGTTCCTTCTTCTAGCTTGGAATTTGGAGATCATTTTGAAAGACTTAAGGAGGTTGGGGAAGATTTGAGAGGGTCTACTCATGTATAGGGAGAGATATCCTAAAAAAGGCGTGCTAGAAAGCTAGGCATATAGGATTAGAGGTAGGATCGATTGAAGCATCGACCTTGGGCTAAAATTTATTGATTTTTGTCCCTCCACTTTACCAACACTTCCTCAATATTGAAATTAGCTTGTGGATTGGTGGAAGGGGTGTCTTTTGGCATCAACTCCTCCACAAGGTCTAAAAAATCCACCTATCTTTCTCTAAGAAATCTCATCTTAGCATCTAATTCCTCAATCTATTGGGCTAGATTATCCTAAAAGAGTCTTTCTTGGAGGTCACTAGCATCATCATGTTGAGTCAGAGCAGTTTCAAGAGAGATGTGCTAGTTTATAAAGTTTCCCCCAAAAGAAGATTCATGATCTAAGGAGTTTAGAAGGTTCATCTCCATGGGAGATTATTCTAGTTCCCTTTGATGCTTGAAGGCTAGGCACACGAGATTAAGAGCAGATGCATCAAATGAGCTTGAGTGAGAAAGTGCCATCTAATAGAAAGGATTTGGTGTATAAGAGGGGGCTTTCTTTAGGATAGGAGGGGACGTGCAAGGCTAACTACCTTGAATGAATGGATTCCTCCATTTTTTGCCTCCTCCTCCATAGATTGCAAGGCCTAAGTTTGCCTGAATAAACATGCCTCTTTATACATCAGCTCCTATTGATAACCATACTACTCATCCAGTCTGTCTATTTCCATTGTCTGCTTCTCAAACTCCAGCGCCACCTCCCTTGTCATTGAATGGCAGCTATGAGAGCTGCTTGAGGGGATTCTCTAAATATTTGGAGCTTGATCATAGTCATATGAAGGAATACAAGGTCCATGATTTTGTGCAAAATAATTATACATAAAAAAATGTGATTTTTGATGGCACCAAGCTGCTTAACCAGCTGATTCAACTCAGATTCACCATTGGTGTTAATTTAAAAGCCTCGAAAGGCTGGTTGAAGAACACACCAAAAATTCTTTAACTCTTTAGACAAAACTTGTCCTAGTTGGTACCACCAGGCATGCCAAAAATTGTTGATGCAGTGGATTACACCCAGGGGAGGAAGCTAAGCTCCTGCCCTTCCACATGTAATAATGGAAACTCCACTCTCACCTATGGGACTTACAAAGCTAGAGGGGAGAGTCTCTAGATGAGGGATAGTTCCCTCTAATGTATCTTTTAGGCCATAGTTTCTCCTACTACTAACAAACAAAATGAAAATGGGGGGGGATGAAAAGGGAGAGAGAGATGCTGAAAATAGAACCTAAGCCTAAAAATGAAAAGGTGATACACTAGAAAAGTGTGATCCACTCAGGCTTGAACATACACTTTTCACTGAGAAAAAGTGCCCATACACTTCATTTGATGTGGGAAAACTCTTCTGTATCAATGAGCCAGGGGTCCATGGAGATACAAGGATGAAGGAACTATCAAAGGTGTTCTAAGACACACTTTGATATCCTATTCATAGTCACCTACACTCCTCTAGGGACACTTATGGAAAATCTACAAAAGAGAAACCCACAATGCACTAGACATGCTAGAGTCATTCTATGAAAAGCATCAAAGACAATGACTTGACACAAAAGAAAACATAGACATATATGTGAGTGCAAGTCCAAATGGAGGTAAAAATGCTAAGTCTTGATTGAAGGTAAAATCTGGCAGAGCTCTACCTTACCAGCCTAAGAGATTTTTGGGTAGAGTTTTGCCTTAATGCTAAGAGAGTCGATCCCTTCTTAGAATGATAATTTTACAATTTATAGAGGAAGGAAGAGGCCATTTTGGTGCCCTTTTATAAGTGACCCATGTGCTTTTTGAGCATTAGGATGAGGAAGCCACTCGAAGATAATGTTGTGTTAGCCCCTGTCATGATTCAAAATTATAGGCCATGCCGTTTGTCTACTCATCAATGAAAAATAAAGAAAAATGGGTCACATTGTTCACTATTTCACCTCTTGATGATCACATGGTAGGTACTGTGTCAACCACCAAAATAACTCCTTAAATTGACACTTTCTTGTGCCACTTGGATTGTTTCATCTACTTCTGTGCTTGGTTATTTTGCCTCCTCTAGCTCCTTCTACTACTCCTTTGGCTCTTAGCTGAGAGCACATCTACTTTTGACATGTGTCATAGTCTGCTACTTGGGTACTTATAAGACACTTTGAAATTTGGACATTGACATGTGGTGGCTTTTATCAAGCTGATAATGGGACGTGATAGCATCTGCTTACCTTTGAGGGTCCTTCGAGAGTCAAGTAAAAGTTGACACATGGCTGATTTCACGTACTCTTTCTACTTAACATAGAGGCTTTGGAAGTATTTTTTGATATTTCTATAGAAGGGGACATGTGGTTGCTTCTGTAGAGCCTTTAGCTACCTTAAAAAAACTTTTAGGCCCTTTTTTGGTGCTCACAAATACTGACACTTGGTAGCTTCCATTGCATTTATCAATTCATTCAAGCCTACCATAGTCTTCTCTTTGAATAATGAAGCAAAAGGAGAAACCCATAGATGTTGACACTTGTCTGCTTCCACTGAGCCTTGCAGGGGACATGTGGCATGTTCCACTACTCCTAAGAAACATGTCAAAGTCTACCATAGTTGCCAATTGGTGCCTTCCATGCTCTGGCTTTCTTGGTGTAAAATTTGACATTTGTGTGCCTATCATAGTTTGAAAACCAATGGCTAGTCTATCTCCTTAAATTTGATGGATTTTGGGACATCACCATCCTAAGCAATTTTGTTGAGTCTTTTTCTATGGGTTTTTTGCTTTGGGCCTTTTCCCACAGACAAAAGTCTGCAAGAATTGTCCCAGTCTATGTCCTTTTCTTTCATGCTCTTTGGATTTTATTTATTTTGGCACCCTTCCTCTGAATTCCTTTAGACTTTTTGTCTAAAGGAATTCCTTTAGACTTTTTGTCTAAAGGAATTCCTTCAGACAAAAAATCTAAAGAATTATGCCTTGGATGAATTTCCAAAAAATTTGCCCCTTTGGCTGCCTTTGAAAAGTTTCTTGCCCTCTGCAAGGGCACCTGCCCTTCAGCTTTGGGATGCCTCATTAAACCATTCACTTGAACCACTCATTGAACCAGTTCAATGGTTTAATACTGCGCACTGAGCCAAGTGGTTGAACCAAATGTTGAATCAAATGATTGTACTAATCACGTTGAACCAACACATTGAACTAATCTGTTGAACCAGTTGAATGCTTCAACACTGTGTGCTGAGCCAAGTGGTTGAACTTGAAGTTGCTTGAACTTGTTCATGAACCTTGCACTAAACTTTTTGTTAAACTTTGTTGATGAACTAAGCACTAAAATAGTCGATTGAACCAAAGCTGAAGTGTTGAACCAACATGATTGAACCTGGTGATGAACCATGGCATTGAACTTGAGTGATGAACCGAAGCTTGATGAACTCATGTAACCTAAAAATGACTGGCTTCAAATAGCAAGGGAAGAAGGGGACCGATTTTGGCCTATTTGGTTAAAAATGGTCAACACAAGTTTCATGCCAAAGGTTTCCACAAGATATTTAAGCAAAGATATTCCTTTTCAATTTGATGATTTTCCTTGTCATTCATATAAAATAAAAAGTTTGATAAGGACAAATCCCTATCCTATAAAATTGTTTCAATCTCCTAATCATCCCATTATACAAGACTATTTAATTCACACTATCCAAATAGTTATTCTTAGGAACCAGGTGTTTATTTCATTCAATAAAGGATGTCCATTGAATCTTCCTCAGTATGATGATATACAAACTTTATCCCTTAAGATCATTCCTTTTTTCTCATGGGAAGACCAAATCACACCTATTGAGAACATAAAATATGTGGCCAACCTCTGTTATATCCATAATGTTGTTCAAGAGAACATAGCTATTCAACTAATCACTATATCCTTCAAAGGAAAAGCATTAGAGTGGTATAGAAACCTATTGTACCCAACACCCCCCCTTCCATAATAAAATGGGGACCCACCTTTTATATCAAAATATGTTCTTTTGTATGTTTATGCAAAGTTTGGGAAATATAATAAATTTCACTTTTCTAATGAGATGATATTAGCATTGTGTTTATTGTGTTTATGAGGCTAATTTGTGTATTTAAGATAAATTCTTTGAGTTCATAGTATTCAATTTAATTCTTTCGGCCTTCATGCAAAGTTATCTTTCGGATGTTATGTTTTGGGAAATTTAAGGTCCTATTCTCTTTCAGTCTTATTCTTTTTGGAAGCCTTATTTTTTTAGAGAAATTGTTGTGGGATTTTTGTCCAAAATAATTCTCCTAAAAGAATTCATCCTACAGACTTTTGGCTTGAAGGAATTCTAGACCGTATGAACTTTCCTCAAAACAAATTCCCTAAGGGATTATCCCTTTTAAATCTACCCTTTGAATTTTTGGAATTCCCCTTCAAGATGTTTGAAATTCCTATTTTACATTGACAACCTACCCTTAGGCCTTTATAAAGTAGACTCTTTAAGAAAAATTTTGCCTTAAAGTAGACCCTTCAATTTCTTTCCACCTACCCTTTAGAACCCTTCCAACTAGCCCTTCAACCTTTTCAAATTGACCATTTAAACCCTTTTTGACCTCTTATTTTAGGCCACATACCCTTTGGGTTTTGTGTTGCATACCCTTTAGAACTTTTTTTGAGCCCTTTACCCTACAAGACTTATCCTTTAGGATATTTATTTTTACCTTTTTTTACCTAAAATCGTGCCATCTAGTTTTTGTGAATGAACCTATTTTCCATGGACATGCCCTTAGGTATTTTTTTCCTACACCTTCACCCTAGACTATTTCCTTCAAAAAATTTGTTTCAAATATTTTATTTGATTTCAAAATCCCCAAAATAATTCTACCAAAGGTCACTTGCCCTTTAGACTTTTTGAACTGACCCTTTAAGTTAAAGGCACATACCCTTTGTGTTTTGTGAAGCTTACCATTCAAGACCTCTATACTAAATTTCCTTTCAAAAATAAAAGGTGTGCTTCAACCCTCCAAAAATACCCTTTAAAACCTTTGAAGTGACCCATAGACATATGAGAGTAACCTTCAAGAATTTTAATAGTGCCCTTTGGCATTTTCAAAGTAGACCCTTTGGGACTTTTGTCATGGATAAAATGCCCTATTAAGTGGACCCTTAGGACCAAAAGTACCCTTTGAGGATTTTTAAAATAACCTTTAGCCATGAATTAGACCTTAAAAATAATTGTTTTGAGACTTTTTCCAATGAAAAGACTCCTTTGGAATAAATGTTGCAGACATTTCATCCAAAACAATCCCCCTAAGGGAATTATCCACAGACATTGACTTGAAATCACTTTTTTGACATTATACTCCTATGTGATTTATTATGAATAACACTATTAAAATTGTGTCATACTTAGCCAAACAAAGATAAAATACTTCGTATTTGATAAATACTAAGGACCCTCCACCAACCCAAGCTAATATATTTGAAATAAAAGTGAAGTGAACATTGAATATTTATATTACATGAATTGGTATTCAATGCCTGATTTTATATATATGATACACAACCATTGGAGTTGTCATTTACATCCAAGTTAACTTACAATCAAATAATATCCATTTCTAAAAGTGATCAAGTACCCTAGTACATATCTTGAGAATTTGGTGAGTATAACAATAATTAAGCTAAGAGCCAAAGTGATTACATAATATATAGCATATCAAAGGAAACTACAAAATTCCAAAACATGTAGCTATGGCTTCCACATCTAGGATGTTTCAAGGAATAAACCCCCCATCTGCATTCTCAATTAAGGATTCTATAGAGTTTAAGGATATTGTCTTCGACATGGAGGTTTTTTTAAGATAAGTATCATAACTATTCATAACTCTAGGATGATATTGATTTAGTGGACATGTTTTCATTAGATGATGAAATAATACTAGCAGAAAGGTTGTTCATTCAGGAACTTCTAGCCTATATATGCTAAATATTGCACTTCACCATGGCCAAATCAAAAGTTATGCCATGCATATATATATATATATATATATATATATATATATATATATATATATATATATATATATATATATATATTCTCAAGGATTTTTTATTTTCCATCAAAATATCATAAGACATTTATCTACTACGTTTTTGTGGTGACATAGTGGTTGTGTGCATCTCTGATAGTGATTTTTAAAGGTATTTATCTCTCAACATAGCAGATGTTTACTATGATAAACACACTTAGGTGAAATTCAAAGTAGAAATCTCAATCCTAAAGGTTCTCTCCTCATTGTTACATATAGACCATTCTATCACCTAACAAGGGATGAGTAAAAAGGGAGTGATTCCAATCAAGAAATTGAGGATGGGAATCTAGATAGGTATGGCTTTGCTTAACAAATTATATGGTATGCCTAGCATCCATTTTATAAATTTAGATTGGGTAACATTACTTTATATGATGTTATCACATGATGCCACCTATTCCTTAGGGGAAATAATTAGTTTAAGATTAAGAGAGAAAATTTAAAATAAGGATAAGCATCCCACCCCTATATGAGATTTTTATATGATGTCATATTTGGTAGATGCAATCATGGGAACATGCTATAAGGACTTGGGCAATTTGTGGGATTTGACCATAGATTACATAAAAAATAGAATTTGTGACCATTACTAATTGATGTATGTATATGCTTAATAGAATCATATGGTTAGGATATGTGAAGATGTTTACCCACAGGTATGGTAAGCCATTCATGGATTGCATATGCCTTGACTTGGAGAAAACATCCTAAAGAATTTGAGTGGAAAAGAAGACTATTTCCTATACCTGGACTTTACTATCATCATGGTTTGGGGAAATAAGTTTGAGTCCCTATGTCTCCCAAGGTATGTACCTGATAAGTTGGAAAAATAAAAGATTGCTTTCCAATTATGGAATTGAGGATGATTTGTCCAAGTAGAAAAAGGGCTTATACTTTGGAAGCTTAATTTCAATTGAAAAAATGATATATACTTGAGAAAACATCTTGGAGATGTAGGAAGAAAAATAATTATGGCTTGCCCACAATGGAACATAGAGAATGGGATGCCCATGGGTGAATCTAGCAAAATATCCATGGGTTTAACATTCCTTAATACCATTAGCCTTATTATTATGATTTTCTTTTTATGAATACTAAATCAGCTGAAGTGCTAGAATGAGCATAGATTGTTGGATTACAATAAGATAATTTGAAAATGATCTAAAATAAACCTAGTATCTCTACAAGGGATTTGGATAGCTGAGGTGCTCTCTTTAAAAGATGGAAGCATTCAAATTTTTGGAGATGATAATGTAGAGAATAAGAAGCTTCCTCATACCAAGGACATCCATTAAAATTGAAAATAAAACCAGTAAATAGAGAACCTAAGCTACTTGAGCCTAATACATAGAGATGAAGATAAATAAGAGATCTTATTAGCTTATACTCTGAGGAGGAGGAAGACAATATGCTATAAATCCCTACTACCAGCACTAGTCAAGTTCCTACTATTTCATCTATTGGTGTAGCTACTTCAAAAACAACAACATATACCTTCTAAGGCTTTCAAATTTAAAAAAATTACCCTTTGGTCTATACCAAGAATCCCAAGAATCCCATAGGCATCCCTATAATTCATGCATATCAAGTCTTGCCTCCCATTTCACCATCATCAAGGGAAGATAAAGTGGTCATCAAGGACATAGTAAATAATTCAAATGAAGAGGTTGAGTTGGAAATAACCAAGGCTATGAGTCTTTAGGTTGACCCCATTGAGCTTAATCTCTAAGGTACATATACCTTTTCTAATTCTCCTATGAGTTTAATTTCCATTGTTGATTAGATACCCATCTCTTTTTTGGAAGTTCCCATTCCCTCTACTACATCCACCCCATTTTTTCCTTCTACCTTTGTATCCATTCCTTCCATTTACAAAACCACCATTGATCCCTCCATTATCACTACCACACCATTTGCCATAGCTATTCCCTCTATACCTACTATTACTTCTACTATGAGAGTTCAAAAAAATTAAGGTAACCAAAAAAGAGCAGACTACTCTGGCCACCCCCCAACTTCATGTTTAGTCTATATAGATCTCCCTTCCACTCCCTACTTACACTTTTATAGAAGAAATCACAATAAATAGCACAAGAGAATAAAGGACAAGCCTCACATATTTGTATTCCACCCACTCCCTCAAGTTGGAGGAGTGGATTGATAAAAAATATTATGGCCTTCCTTACCTGATGTCTTGACAATTGCTAGTAAGAAATAAAATAAAGATGAAGAGGAGGCCAAGAAATAAATTATGGTTACAACCACTAATACACCCCTCAACATTATACCTTGGGAAATGGATTTGAGGAGTCAAACACTGAGTTATAAGGTCACTAATCTCCCCTATATGTCCACTTTGTTTGACACCCCAACTAGTACAATAATTAGAGTAAAGAATACAAAACTTGAAAATGACCAGGGTACAAGCATCATCCTTGAAAAATGACTAGTGTTCTCCCTCACTAAGAGGTAGAAAAAGTAGCTATGGTAGTATATGTATGAAGAAAATATTTAAAACCTAGATCAAACACAAAAAATATGAAATGGTGGCCATCCATGAAGGCACAGAGTTAGCTTGGCAAGAGCTAGAAGAGGAGGTATAGGAATTACAAGCATAGGTTGATCAGCTCATAGAATAATCTAGAATAGTGCATATTCCTATATATATCAAAGATGAGGTCTAAGAGGCCACACAAAAATGTTAAAATTCCTTAGAGGCCATAAAATTTATGAAGGTTGTGATGGCACCTCATGTGAACCAATAAAATCAACTCTATAGCTCTTTGGTTCAAGATAGTGCTAAACTTAAAATACTAGTTGTCTGCATAGGCAACTCATTATACATCCATCTTGACTTAATGACCACATTCAAGGCATATAATTCCCTAAATCTAGTTGTCACTAGGAATGAAGAGGTAAAAGAGTGGTTAAAAATAATTTTGACTTTAATTCTAGAGTACTAGGCACATGAGGCTCAGTTCCTCCAAATTTTGAATGAGATAAAACTGTCTAATGTAAGAGATTATACAAGCAAATTGATTAGTAGAATCAATTTTGATAAAATAGTTTAGGAGGCTACTGAGAACTTCAAATAGAGCATACAAGGCTTAAAAGTGGAAAGAATAGAATCACATTTAAGCAAAGTTAGGAAGAAGGTGACTAAAGTTAAATTTTTTTTGAGTAAGTTCTATCTAACTAAAGATGAAAATGCAATACTCCTTAGGCAAACCAAGAGACTCCACCAACCATAATTGCTTAACTTAGACATCATTCACTAAGAACATGAGGTAGCACACAAAGTCTATCAGGATAATGAGGTGAGAAATAATCCATATTTTTGAAGTATGGTTATATCTTCAGCTTCTACTTCAACTTCCACTCCTACTAAAACCCATACAACACTTTAGACAACATAGCCTTAAAATTATGCATGTACCACTCTTGTAGAAGCACATATATTTATATTATCCTCTTAATTAGATAAATAATTATAAAATTGACTTTGTATTTTATTGTACATTTGCACATTGCATACTTTTGTAAATTTAATGTGTCTATTTATAGTTTTTTTAGCTTTTCTTATATATTTTTATACCACAATTAGAACTACACATTCTAACTGCCACATGTAACAATCATACATCAACCTAGAGGATTAGGTGACCCCTTCCCTAGGATATATAAATACAATTATACCCCTAAATTTATTTTTTATTAGAAAATGTTGGAATATAGATCAACAAGCTATTTTGGTCATCAATGAAAGTGTTTGAATATTTTCATTCCACTATTATTTTATTAGTTGTTATTTATATAGTTGTTTTATTCAATAATATTTAGTGTGATAAAGCTGCAAATAGATTCTTGATTGATTTGATTAATATGTTGATTTTAAACATGTAATAGCTATTTGATATTGGTGAATGTATTGATTTAAATATTTAATTTAGATTAAATCATATTTCTAAATGTGTATTGGTGTTTTCTTGGTGTAGTTTTTTGAGTGTGTGCTACAACTACCTTAGATAATTCATTATCCCAAGTTATAATCTCTTGATTGAAGGGTGTATAATAGCTACCTTGATAGGAGAAAATTTTATCTAGGTCTAGTGAACTTCTTGCATCTTATTTCTCTTAGAATCCTTAGCCATGTCTATTTGCATATGTGGAGTTTCTACTAGAAAGAAGAATTGGTTTTAAGAAAATATATGTCTATATAGAAAATAATGAGGGAATTACTTCTTGATACCCACAGATATTTATTTTTTGCCTTACCTTACCATCCTTTTTTATTTTTATTATTGAGATCTATCCACTCTAGATTAGAATCCAATCACCCATCTAACTCACATAGGAAATCACTTTGTTAAAAATCCATACCTCCATCCAAAAACCTTGTTAATAAACTACATACCCTACCCATTATTCCATCAATAGTTTGTCAAAGATTGCATACCTACAATTCATTCCCTAGAGTAGAATTTACCTCCATTGAGATCTTAAAATTTTAGAGGCTACCTCATTATGGTTGTGGTGTGCATAAAACTTGCATCAATAGTTTTAATAGCACTATAAGGAGGGCCCTAAGTTTTCTCCAAATAATAGAGGTTATTCCTTGTATAGAGTTACATTAGAGTCACCCAAGAGAGTCACCAAATCTAATTCCTAGGCTACTTTACTAGTATCACCCTTGGCAAGCCATAAGAGACTTAGAGTTGTGCCAACATCTCTAGTTTAGAACAATCCACCTCCACTAGGACACCCTTTACCATTAAGGAACCCTTTTATTGTTAATCAACCAATGGCTAAAAAACAACCCTAGCTAGTTAGATCAACCATTTCCATCTTGAGGGATGTGCATGATTTACCCTAGAACCCCAAAAATTATCTACCATCCTTTTCTCCTTCAGGGCCAAGGACCATAGAAGAGTATATTAAATATGTTAAATATTATTTAAGATTAATTAATGTAGTATATGAAGATTCTTCATGTTAGTTATTCCATTATAATTTAATGGATTTTACTTATGATTAGTATTTGAATCTAATGGAAAACTTCATCACCAATTGTGAGGATTATCAAATGGATTTTCTTGCATAGTTTGGATAGGTCACCAATCCTATATTGGTATATCAACACTTTACCATCATGAAGAGGGAACCCAATGATCACATATGTACTTTTAACATAAGATGGTAGAAGATGTATAACTATTTTATCCAAAGGTACAAACCACAACTGACATTAGCACTAGATATGTACAAAGATGCCTTAGATCTTATTACCATTATGTTCCTAAAAAGAGCACCTGCTACAAATAATTTGGCATTAAAATTTTAAGAAGACATTAACATTGATAGATAACTCAACCCATATACACCTAGGATACCTACTATTAGTAATGGATTCACAACACTCAATCCAATACCAGATGTAAATTAGAATGTTCCATCATATAGTTAGAATTAGTTACATCCACTGCCTATTTTGGCTATTTGAACAATAATGTGACAAGAAATAGTTACTAACAGAACCAATGCATAATTTCACTTCCTACAACTATTCTACAAGGTGTGGATTCCATGAAAGCTAAATTGGATTCTATTCAAAAGATGGTTATAAATTTGAGTAATGATTTTATGAATATGCAATGAAAGATTGGCAATACCAATGATATGATTATTAAGATAAAACTAGGTTCTAAAGATATAATAGGCCTACAAATAGTATGGATCACTTTGGTAGACTCCCAAAAATTAACATAACTGAAATAGATGTCCCTAATTAGTGCAAGATACATAATATGCCCCAACATGGTGAACTTCATTACACTGAGTTCTATATAATGTTTAATATCTTTTAGAGAGAAGTAACTAGGTAGGATCAGATGAATAATCCACCAAAATATCATTAGGACCCTAGATCTGCTAGCACAACCATGTTCTTTGAGACTCATGAGTTTCCCTTCTTATGAAAAGATAACAACAAACCAAAAGATAATACATATGAAGTTCATGGTTTTTAGAAATTTTAGAGAGGTACATACAACTTAAGGATTAATCAACCTTTGACCACATTGACTCCTCTAAACACCACATCAATTCAACCTAATCCCAAAGTAGACAACAATCCACCCCCTCTAAAATGGAATGATCCACTACCAACTAAGGAGGAATCAAACAAATATGAAGGATACATCATGGAAGATATAAATAAAACCAAGGAAAATATCATGATTTAAGAGTTAGCCTAAATCACTAAATAAAATGAGTTGTTATGGAATCTTATCATTGGAAAGACCCCTTATTGATAAAACTAGAACAACTTGAGAGAAAACAAAAGAAGTGAAAGTAGCCGATACCAATGTCATCTATAAGAGTAATCCCAAAGTATCACCATTCTTGTTGACCATCAGAGCATTCAATAAGAATATTCAAAGAGATCAATCTCTTAGCTAGATAAAATGGTAGTATAAGTAGTGGGAGAATTGAATAATGTACAAATTCATGTAGGATCAAAAGTAAGAGTCTAGATGACTATCAATATCCTTGTAGTGGACATACCAGAAGGTTATGGATTATTACTAAGTAGAGACTAGTCTAAAATGCTTAATGGGTATCTTTCCACAAACTTCTCACATATTTGACTACCATGGAGAGGAGTTGAAAATTAGATCAAAATTGATAGAGAGCCTAAAATGAAATATACCATCACTAGATATAATTTTAATAATGAAGAGGTAAATTATTATTATCCCTCATTGGGCATCTTTACTTTTACCACTCATAATTTAGTGCAAAACATGGAAATTGAAGGTTCAAATAAGCTATAGACAATGCATTTTGATGGATCCAAGTCCAAGCAAGGATCAAGTGTGGGAATTGAGCTAATTGATCCTCAAGGTAAGAAGTTCTTGGCTACCTATATATGTAGTTTCCCTGTATAAATAATAGGGATGAGTATGAGGCTCTAATCTTATGACTATAGTTTGTACTTAAGAACAATGTAAAATAAATAAAAGTATTCAAGGACTTAGAGCTAGTAGTCACTAGATAAGAAAAAAATACCAGTGTAAATTGTCTTATTTGAAGAGGTATAATCATAGAGTGTGGGATTTAATTGAAAGTTTCAAACCTTTCAACATAGTGTCACTCCCAAGAGAACAAAAACAATCTATTGATTCACTGGCCACTATTGTTTCCAATCTAAAACCACTATAGGAATCCAAGGTAAGAATATTTTCTATTGAATTGGTTCCTGGTCCCTTTGTTCTAGATAATGTAAAAAATTTCTAGGTTTTCACTAATGAGCAACATATCATTAATTTATTAACTAATTCAGGGGATTTGAAGTCCCAAATCATTGATGTCAAGAATTTAAATCACCTCTATCAATAAGAGATGGATAAAGAAGGCATTATCTAGCTTAAGGAGAATCAAATACTAGTCAGTTTAGTCTCCTTGGAAAGGCCTATTGACTTGGATGCTTATGCAAAACAACTATAACAACCCAAGGTCAATGAATTAGACTTCAAGAAATAAAATCTAGGAGATGAACATAATCCACATTATGTCAATATTGTTCTTAGTTATACTCCTAAGGAAAGGTAGTGAATGAGGGATTTAATCTCTCAGTACAGGGATGTTATTGACTAGACATATGAAGATATAAAAGTGTATGACCCTTAGGTCATCACCCACACCATTCCCCTCAAGGAAGATCATAGACCCTTTATACAAAGGAAAAGGCCCATGAATCCTATCATGGATCCTCTTATTCAGAGAGAAGTGGAGAAGTTATTAAGTGCCAAAATTGTCTTCCCCATATGGCACTCCACCTAGGTAGCCAATTTGGTCCCAGTAAGGAAGAAGAATGGAAAAATTATACTATGCACAGGCTTCAAAAATTTGAACAAAGCTTTTGAAAAGACAATTACCCTATTCTATCACTTGATGAGTTAATACAAATTGTGAGTGGTTATGAAATGATGTCATTTTTATATGGATTTTAAAGATACAATCAAGTATTAGTGCAATCTAAAGATCAAATGAAGACTACATTTATCATGAAATGGGGAACTTATGCATATAAAAATATGCCATTTAGCCTAATCAATGTAGGATCTACCTTTCAATGTGCCATGGATCATGCCTTCAATGGATTGACTTGGAAATGCATAATTATTTATATGGATGACCTCATAGTATTTTCAAATTTTAGAAAGGATCATATATCTCACCTATAGTTTATATTTTAATAGTGTAAGATATTTGGTGTTTAATTAAATCCAAATAAAATCATATTCAAAGTCAATAAAGCCAAACTATTGGGCCACATCATCACTAAGGATGGGATCACCATTGATCCTAATAGAATATAGGCAATTTCAAAGATTCAACCACCAAACAATAAAAATGAGCTAAAATCATTATTTATAAAGATCAAATTTGTAAGGAAGTTTATCTCAGGGTTATAGAAATCATCAAGCCTATAAATTCCATGCTTAAGTAAAATGCCAAGATAGAATAGATAGTTGAAGCCAAAAAGTCTTTTCAGGACATCAAAGATGTGATATCACAAGCTCTATTATTAATTAGTCTAGACTTTACAAAGGAATTTTATCTATAATCCTTTACTTCCAAACACACAATTGATGTCATTATCACACAAAATAAGGATGAGACATAACATTCAATTGCCTTCATGAACACCAATTTGAAAGACACCAAACTTTGAAACTCGATGATCAACAAATAGATCTTTGCCCTTGTTAAAGTAATGAAAAAATTTAGACAATACATTTTGTGGAACAAAACCATTACTATTGTCCTAGACCCTACTGTCAAGCTGACCTTATCACAAAATAAGCTTGGGGAATGTCAAGGGAAGTGGATCACTAAGCTCCAAGAGTTTGACATATAAATCAAGATTATAAAGATTATCAGAGGATAAGGCATTATTAAAATCATGTCTAATCCTAACCCAAAAATCTCTATTGAATAGGTTATGAATCACAAGTTTCTAAAGGTGAGTGGTACATAGACATAATTTTGTACTTATGGGAAATTTTCCCCTAGAATATAATAGAGAAAGGAGGAGAGCTTTGAGGCTCAAAGCTGCTCATTTCATGATCAAAAAGGGAATTCTCTATAAAATGAACTATGAAGGTATATATCTTAGATGTGTCTCTAAAGAAGAGGCCAAGGAGATCTTAGAAAATTTACATCAAAAGATAGGTAGTGGTTACCCAGCTGGCATCACCAAAACCCATAAAATATTGAGGTTGGGCTACTATTGGCTAACCATCTTCAATTATTCTCACATGCATGTTAGAACTTACCATGAATGTCAAGCATTGGGCAAAAGGGAGGTTCACACAACCATGACTTACAACTAGTTGTTGAAGGAAGGCCATTTGCATAGTGAGGCTTAGACTTCATTGGTGTAATTAACCTAAATTCTTTAGTTGGCCATAAATTTATGCTTATGACTACAAATTATTGTACTAGATAGATAAATGAAATTTCCATAAACAATAGCAGATCATAAGATGTGATTCACTTTTTGGAGAAACACATTATTACTAGATTAGGCATGCCCATCTCTCTAGTATATGACAATGGACTAGAATTTATATTAGTAGAGTTGAGTGAGTGGGCACATGACAATAAATTTATAATCAAGTCAACTTCTAACCACTACCCTTAGGAAAATGGATTAGTTGAATCAAAAAATAAAAATCTTATTGAGGGAATCCAAAATTCAATATTGGACAAGCTTAGAGACTAGCATAATCTACTAGAGTATGCTCTTTGGGTAGATCAAATGAGATACAATCAAGCCTTGAAAGTTTCACCTTACCTATTGGTATATGGACACAGACCAATTTTTTCCATCACATTGAATTTACCCACTTATCAGTTCATACAAGATTATATGGAACCAAATGACAAAGTAGAATCAAGACCAATTGATATAATAGAGATGGAGGATTCAAGAATAGAAGCTCTATAGACATTAAAAAAACACTAGGATGTAGTTAAAAGTGGTTCAATAAAAGATCAAAAATTAAAGAATTCATAATTTTATATCTAGTATTACTATGGGATAAATCCCATGAAAAGAAAAGAGAACATGAAAAGTTTGCTCCATTATGGATTAGACCATATTATATTTTAGAGATCAAGGTAAATAACATGTTTCATCTAAAATACCTATAGGGTAATGAGCTTACATATCTAGTTAATGGACAATTCTTGAAGCATTAATTCAGAGTTATTCCATTTATGGATATTACTAATAGAGAGGATTAAAATAAGATTAGACATAGGACTAGATGATATTTCATGCTTTCTAGATTAGATTTCCATGTTTTATAGAATATATTTTCAATGCTTTCTATATTAGTCTTTCTTGTTTTTATTACTTTGGATTTCTTAGAATATATTTCAAATTTTTCCTAGATTAGTCTTTCCTGCTTTTAGTATTATGTTTTCTAGAGTAGTTCCATGCTTTCTAGATTAGTTATTCTTGGTTTTATCTTATGATCATGACAATGTTTGCTATATTTATTGCCAAAATGAATCCAAAACAATTGAGTGTGAGACTTGTGAAAGAGGGTAAAATTAAAATCTTGACACATTTGGAGATTAGTATACAGTTTGGGTATATTTTTGTGTTTTGAGTTATTTAGAATGAAAGTAGGTGATCAAAGATTATTTTGGATGGTGTCACAATTAAATACTTCTGTCAGGCATGTAGAAGTTGACCTCATAGTGTTCATACAAATTTAGAAAATTTTATTCTTTTATTGGATCAAATTCACTTATCAAGATAATACTTATAGAAATGATAATTCTGGGTGTAAATCTAGCTAGCAAGGATGTCCTAGTAATGATTTTTTTAATAATTATATCAGCTCATTATGGTTCCATATATTTTCTTCTCCATTACTAAGTATCTAAAAAAGGAGAGAAATAAGAAATAATGAGTTTTAAATGGGAAAAGAATACCTAAATAAAATTAAAAGAAAAGTCTCACATGATGAAATAAGGTGAATGTACCATACATCATGGATAAAAGAGAGAAATGGAAGGAGAATAAAAGGAATCTAAGGTATCTCTATTAGGGCTATTAATGCCTAGTTGGTAGTAGAGTAATGCCTGAGTTTCCCTTATTTTTAAAAGAAACTATAACAAAACCTATAGCCTCATCAAAACCTTAGAAAACTCATCATATTAAGGGGTAAATGAATTACACAATTAACACACACAAATCCAAGAAATTTGAAAACAAGTATGTTGTGTCAATTAACTTTGAAGTTCCTTTCATATTTTTGATTCAAGTATTATTTTTATGACACACTTCAAAATTGATGTATTGATTGTTATATAGAGTTTTGGGTTCTTGAATACTTAGGAGTATCCCCCTGTAAGTCACCATTGGTTGTAACCAACACCCCCTTTCTATACAAGAAAATTGAGACCCACCTTTTCTTTCAAAATATGATCTTTCATATGTTTATGAAAAGTTTGGGAAATCTAGGAATTTTCACTTTTTTGATGGGATGATATTGGCAATGTGTTTGTTGTGCTTACGAGACTAACTTGTGTATTACAGATAAATCCTTTGGGTTCATAGTCTTTGGGTTAATTATTTTAGCCTTTGTGTAAAATTATCTTTAGAATGTTATGTTTCTGGAAATTATCAATCATATGCACTTTTGGGCTTATTATTTTGGGACTCCTTATTTTTTCAGAGAAATTATTATGGGATTTTTTTCCAAAACAATTCTCTCAAAAGAATTCATCCTACAGAATTTTGGCTTAAAGGAATTTTGGACTGTATGCACTTTCCCTTAAACAAATTCTTTGATGGATTATCCCTGTTGAACCTACCCTTCAACATTTTGGAATTCCCCTTTAGGACCTTTGAAATGCCATTTTGTCCTTGCCAACCTACCCTTCAAGCTTTGTAAAGTAGACTCTTTGAGAAAAAATTTACCCCAAAGTAGACCCTTCAATTTCTTTCCACCTACCTTCATAACCCTTCCATCTAGCCCTTTGTCCTTTCTGAATTAACCATTTAACCCCTTTTGACCACTTTTTTTAGGGCACATACCATTTGGTTTTTGTGTCACCTACCCTTTGGAACTCTTTTTGAACCCTTTTCCCTATTATATTTATCCTTTAAGATATTTATTTTGACCTTTTTTTACCTTAAAAATTACCCTCCATTTTTTGTGAATTAACCTTTTTGACATAGACATGCCCTTTGGTATTTTTGTCTTGGACCTTCACCCCAAACCATTTCCTTTAGACTTTTTGTTTTGAACATTTTGTTTGATTGCAAAATCACTAAAACAATTTTGTCGATGGGTACTTACCCTTCAAACTTCTTGAATCGACCCTTTGAGTTAAAGGTACACACCCTTTGGGTTTTATGAAGCTTACCCTTTGAGACTTTTGAAGTGACCCTTAGCCATATTAAAGTGCCATTTAAAATTTAAAGGAACCCTTTAACCATCCAAAACTATGGTTCAAGACCTTTTAAGTGACCCATAGAAGTATGAGATTACCCTTTGGGAATTTCAGAAGTACCCTTCAACATTTGTGAAGTAGACCCTTTGGGAATTTTGTCATGGACAAAATTCCTTAAAAAGTGGACCCTTAAGACCAAGAGTACCCTTTGAGGATTTTGAAAATACCCTTGAACCATGAATTATCCCTTTGAAATAATTGTTTTAGGACTTCTTCCCAATGAAAAGACTCTTTCAGAATAATTATTGTAGACATTTCATTAGAAACAATCCCCTTGAGGGAATTATCCATGAATATTGACCCAAAAAAACTTTTTTAACATTATAATCCTAAATTATTTATTATGAATAAAAATATTAAAATTTTTCCATACTTAGCCAAACAAAGATAAAATACTCCCTATTTGATAAATACCAAGGACCCTCTGCTAACCCAAGCTAACAAATTTGAAATAAAATCAAAGTGAATGTTGTATATTTATATCGTATGAATTGGTATTCCATGTAGGATCCTATATAAATGATACATATCCATTAGATCCATCATTTTCATCCAAGTTAACTTATAATTGAAGCATCTCCATTTCTAATAGCAACTGAGAGCCCTAGTTCATATCCTAATAATTCTACAAGTATCACAACAACTAAGCTAATAGCCAGAGTGATTACATAGTACATAGCATATCAAAGGAAATTTTAGAAATCTAGAAAATATAGATATGGATTATACATCTAGGACATTATAAAGAACAAATCCCCCATCTACATTCTCAATTAAGGATTTTATAGAGTTTAAGGACATTGTCTTTGATGCAAAGGTATTTCAAGATAAGTATCATAACTATTCACAACTCTAGGATGCTATTGATCTAATGGACATATTTTCATTAGATGATGAAATGATGCTATTTGAAAGGCTATTTATTCAAGAAATTCTAGATTTAAAATACAAAATATTGCATTTCACCATGGCCAAGCTAGAATTTTTGCTATGCATAGACCTTCTCAAGGATTTGTTATTTTTTGGCAAAATATCACAGGACCTTTATCTACTACATTCTCATAGTGACATAGTGGTCGCTTACATCTCTAGAAGTGATTATCAAAGGTATCTATCTCTCAGCATACCAGATGTATACTATGATATCCACACATGGGTGAAATTCAAATGTAAAAATCTCAATCCCAAAGGTGCTCTCCTCATGGCTACTCCCAAACCAGTCTATCACCTAACAAGGGATAAAGCTGAAGGGAGTAATTCCAATCAGTAAATTTAAGATGGGAATCTAGATAGGTATGGATCTAATTAACAGATTAAATGTTATACCCAACATCCATTTTGTAAATTTATATTAGGTACCATTACTATGTATGATGTTGTCACATGATACTACCTATGCCTTGGGGGAAATAATCAATTTGATATTGAGAGAATAAACTCTACATAATTATAATCATCCCACCCCATGAGATATTTTTATATGATTTTTTATTTGGTGGAAACAATCATGGAAACATGATATAAGGACTTGGGTAAATCTATGGGCTCTAACCACATATTACATAAAAAATAAAATCTGTGACCATTACTAATTCATGCATATATATGCTTACCACAAGCATATGATCAGGATATATGAGGATTTTTACCCATAGGTATGGTAAGCCATTCATGGCTCACCTATGCCTCAACTTGGAGAAAACATCCTCAAGAATTTAAGAGGAAAAGGAGACTATTTAGTGTACCCATAATTTGTGATCATCATAATTTGGGGAAATAAGTTTAAGCCTCTATGTCTCCCAAAGTATGTACCTGATAAGTCAGTGGAACAAGATATTTTTTTCTAGTTATGGAATATCATTTAGGAGGATGTGGCTAGGCAAAAAAAGGGATTATAATTTGGAAGCTTAATTTCATTTGGTAGAATGACATATACTATGAGAAAACATCTTGGAGATGAAGGAATAAAGAGAAATCAATATGGATTCTCCACAATGGCATGTAAAGACTTAGATTTCCATGGGTGAATCTAGCAACATATCATGGGTTTAACATTCCTTACTACCATTAGCCTTATTGTTATGATTTTCTTTTTATGAATGTTAAATAAGATGAAGAAGTGTTTGAAAAAGTATAGATTGATGGATTATAAGAGGATAATTTGAGAATGATCCAAACTAAACCTAGATCTCCATTAGGGAGTTGGATAGTCAAAGGGATCTCTTTAAAGGATATTAGCATTTAATGTTTTGGAGAGGACAATCTAGAGAATAAGAATCTTACTTATCCTAAAACTTCCATTAAAATTTAAAATGAAATCAATAAAGAGAGAACCTAGACTCCTTGATCTTAATACATAGAGAGGAAGATAAAGAGGAGATCTTATTAGCTTATAATTTGATGAGGAGGAAGATGAGATGCTAGAAATGCCTACTACCATCACTAGTTAAGTTACTAATATTTCATATATTGGTGTAGCTACTTCAAAACTAGTGGAATTCACCTCATAAGGATTTAAAATTCAAGAAAAGACCCCTTTTGTCTATACCAAAAATCCCAATACTCCCACATGCAACCCTATAATGCATACATCTCAAGGCTTGTCTCCCAATTCATCACAATCAAGAGAAGATGAAGTGGTCATGATGGACATAGTAGATTATTTAGATGAAGAGGTTGAGTTGGAGACAACCAAGGATATGAGTCTTCAAGTTAACCCCATTGATCCTAAGCTTAGATGTACATAGAAATTTTCTAGTTTTCCTTTGAGTTTAGTTTCTATTACAAGTCAGATACCTATCTCTTTTGTGGAGGCTCTCATTCCCTCTACTACATCTACCCCCATTTTTCCTTCCACCTCTACATCCATTCCTTACATTTACACAACCACCATTGATCACTCTATTATCTCTACCTTACCATTTCCCATGGCTATTACATCTATACCTACTAGTACTTATACTATGAGAGTTCACAAAAATAAGAAGGTAATTAGGAATGCACGGACCACTCTGGCCACCCTCAACCTCATGTATAGTCTACATAGATCTCCTTTCCACTCCCCACTTCCACTTATATATAATAAACCATAATAACTATCATAAGTAAATAAAAAAGGCCAAGCCTCACATAGTTGTATTCCACCCATGCCCTCAAGTTGGAGGAGTGGACTGGTAAAAAATAGTATGGCCTTCTTTGCCTGATATCTTGACAAAGGCTAGTAAGAAGTAGAGGAAAGATGAAGAGAAGGAAAAAAAGAAATTTTTGTTACAACCACTAATACACCCCTCAACATTATGCCTTCAGCCATAGATTTGAGAAGTCAAATTCTGAACTATAAGGTCACTAATCTCCCCTCTATATACACTTTGTTTTACTCCCCAATTGATACAATAAATAGAGTAAAGAAGAGAAAAATTGAAGATGACTAGGGTATAGGCATCATCCTTAAAGAATGAAAACCAATGTTCTCCTTCACTAAGAGTTAAAACAAGTAGCTAGGGTAGTCTTTATACAAAGAGAATCTTTTAGACCTAGATCAAGAATATAAGGATGTGGTGGTAGCCATATATGAATGAATCAAGTTATATTGGTAAGAGTTAGAAGAGGAGGTACAAGAATTATGAGCATAGGTTGAGCAACTTAGAGAACAATCTAGCATAATGCATATTCCTATAGGTATCAAAGCTAAGGTTTTGAAGGCTACATCCAAATGTTGAAATTCCTTAGAGGCCATGTAATTTATGATGGTTGAGATGGCACCTCATGTGAACTAGGTAAATCAACTATGTATCTCCTTGTTTCAAGATAGTGCCAAGCTTAAAATGCTAGTTGTCTACACAAGAAACTCATTATACATCCATCTTGACTTAATGGCCACATTTGAGGCATCTAATACCCTAAATCTAGTTGTCATCAGGAATAAATAGGTGATAAAATGGTTAAAATAAATTATAGATTTAATTTTAGAATACCAGGCACATAAGGCTCAACTCCTCCAAACTTTGAATGAGCTAAAATTTTCTAAGGCAAGAAATTCTATGGGCAAATTGATTAGTAGAATCAATTTTGATAAAATAGTCTAGGAGGCCACTGAGAAATTAAATAAGATCATACAAGGATTGGCAAAGGAAAGAATAGAATCAGAGTTAATAAAAGTTAGGAGGAAGGTGACCAAAGTTAAGATTTTTAGGAGTAAGTTCTAACTGACTATAAATGAACATGCAAGACTCGTCAGGTAAACCAAGAGACTCACCTGACCTTCACTACTTAACTTAAACATCATTCACCAACAACATGAGATAGTGCATTAAGTATAATAGGTTAATAAGGTGTAAAAGAAGAAGACTTATAGTAGTACTATTGTATATTTAGCTTCTACTTCAACTTCCACTCCTATTAAAGCCCATGTAGCACTTTAGACAATGAAACCTTAGCCTTATGCATGTAAAACTCTTGTAATGGCACATATATTTAGATTATCCTTGTTATTAGATGAATCATTTTAAAATTTACTTTGTATTTTCTTATACATGCACATGTTACATACTTTTATAAAGTTAATACAATTATTTATAGCTTTTTAATCTTTACTTAGATGGTTTTAGAACATAATTAGAACTACACATTCTAACCACCAAATGTAATAATCATACATAGAATTAAAGGATGAGGTGACCCCTTCCCCATGATTTATAAATACAATTATACCCCCCCTAACTTTTTTAAAAAAAAAATGGAATACAGAGAAGCAAGCTATTTTGGTCATCAAGGAAAGTGTTTTTGAGTATTTTCTTTCCATTATTGTGTTATTAGTTGTTATTTCTATGGTTGTTTGCTTCAATAATTTTTAGTGTGATAAAGCTACAAATAGATTCTTGATTGATTTGATGAATATGCTAATCTTAGATGTTCAATATCTATTAAATATCGGTAAATGTATTAATTAAAATAGTTAATTTAGATTGAATCATATTTTGTATGTGTACTATTATTTTCTTGGTGTATTTTTTTGAGTGTGTTTTATATCTACGTTAGATAATTCATTAGCTTAAGCCATAATATCCTGATTGAAGGGTGTGTAATAGTAGTCTTGATAGGAGAAACCTTTATTTAAGGCTGGTGAACCTCTTGCATCTTCTTTTCCTTAGACTCTTTATCCATGTCTATTTACATGTGTGCAATTATTGTTAGCAATAGTCATAGTTTTAAGAAAATATAGATCTATCTAGAAACCAATATAGGTCTATCCAGAAACCAACTAGGGAAGTAATTCTTGAGACCCATAAAGATTTATTTTATACCTTACCTTACCCTATTTTTGGTGTTTTTTATTGAGATCTATGTACTCTAGATTAGAATCCAGTCACCTATCTAACTCATGTATTAAGTCACTTTTCTAGAAAGCCATACCTCTATCTAAAAACCTTGTTAACAACCTACATACCCTACCCATTATTACATTAATAGGTTGTCAAAGATCACATACCTACAATTCATTACATGGAGTGGAGTTTCCTAAAATTTTAGAGGTTACCTTGTTACATTTGTGGTGTGCATAAAACCCACATCAATAAAACCTTCCTCTAAACTCTATTGCTTCCTATAATGACTTAAGTGCAACCTTTTGAAGGTAGTTTGAGGAAAAATCTGATCACTTGTCCCTATTTTAACAACTCACAACCATTAAGAGGGATCACTATATGTTCATGATATATTTTAACATCAAGTTTTAAAAGACATGGATGAGAATACCTCTTATAATTAGGCCATATCTAGAGTATGTATTTTTGTATTATCTAAGTGTTCTATATTTAGACATTAGTGTCATGATTTAGTCTATGGGTTGTTGGGGCCCTTTTTCATTTAAGTATGGATTAGTGTCAATTTAATAGACATCTCATTATGAGGAAATAACCATTTATGATTACTATTTTTGCATCTTTTACACCAGTTAGAGGAATCATCCTAGACCTAGTACTAGCTAGTAGTCGATCACTTGGTGCCTATTTTTTAATGGCATTTTATTGAGTATGCTACACATGGTGACCCTAGTGTAAAGGGTACAAGGTGGTGGATCTAGTGTAATTATCAACCAAGGCTCCAACTAAGTACTTGGTGTGTGCCCTCTACACTAGCATGAAGGTGATATGTAGTGTTATAAAGCTGAGCTTAATTTAATTAGTAGGGGATGTGAATTGATGTAGAAAAACTATATATAATTAGCTATGGATATCATGTTAAGGATACCATTAGTATAAGTTTTATTTTGGATGCTTTTAAGGATCCAATTGTATGACCCATGCTTACATGTGAGTTGATAGGCCATTTAGTAGTTTAGATAAGCATTTACTCTATTTTTTCAATATAAATTATACTCTATATTTGGAACATTAAGTAAATAAAGACTATTTATTATAATACATGTGTTTTTTGATTTAATGTATTTCACCTCATTATTGAATTGTATAATGTTTACAATAAATATAATGTTTAGTTTAATATATGAATGATAAGTTTTAGTAAGTTTCTACTTTAGGAAATTAGACGACATCAAAATAACTTACAAATTATCCTACGTATAATAAAATTCATGTGCCCAAGATTTGATACCCTTGTCGAGAGAGTTAGCTAAAGCATGAACCCTTAATATAATCAATTCCATTAACCCATCAAATCACCAAATGGCATTAATCCTATATAAACAAAGTCTTGTGCCATTAATATCATAGAACTAGCCTAATATAAGCTTATGCTCATATGACTAGAGTGAGTTCCCCAAATAAGATTTTCACCTATAAAACATTATACTCTACTTAGAACAACTTATATCAATGAGTCAACAAATGTCATTGTGCAATGGCCCAATCATATGAAGAATGACTTTCATCATGGCATAACTAGCCCGATATGGTCCCTAGTTCTTTCTCTATTGTGCTTCAGATGAGCACATAAGAGTTGTTACTTATGTGAATTAATGATAACATATTTGGGTGACAAATGTTGAGTTATATGAGATTAGTCTATATTTTTACCTAGTTTTAATAGGTCTATAACTAACTTGGATAATGAGATAATCACCGGGTAGAGTAAAATACTTAAACACCAACTTTTGTATAAAATTTTGGTTTTATTGTTAAGACCCATGTTGAATTTTATTATTGTAATGGTGGGTTAGAATAGTAGTCTAACTCTCCCTCAAGAACATTAACCATTGGATACATTAAGTGGAAGATAACTTTGGACTAAAACATTCATCCTATAAAGGATAAAATATGAGGAAGTGGGTACAAAAAACCTTATATGATGAACTATATGATGTCCTTTTTTTGAACTACTTGAGTATGTATACCAATGGTTGGATGTTTATGCAACCCATAGAAGATGAAGTTATGGACAGTGCCTTGAGTGGATGAATGAAGGTTTAGAAAAGCTCGATAACCTTGATTCCACTTGGACTAGAGCTATAGACAAATGGTGGAAAGGAGCATTGAACATTTACGTGTTTGAGTTCACAATATCTACATGCTCCTACCTTGAGGAAGTAGAGTATCAATTCTTATGTGAGACTAGAGGCACATTTGTGAAAGAGTTCAGCACATAACTCAAAAATATGATGGTGGATTATGACTTTTAAACTATAATAATGGAAGGCTAAAGTCCTTTTAGATATGAGATACATAATAGGGAAGAAGGAGATGCGTAATTGAATTGAAATGGAAGGGGATGAGTAGATTGACATTTAAGATCTTAGGCAATATAATTATAACAAGAGAAGGCATAGGCTGATAGAATATCTAGAATTTAGAAGTGTCGAGAGAATTGTAGAGAGTGGGGAGGGTATAAGGAAGGATCTCTTAAATTGTATAAATGCCAAGATGAGAATTAAAATGAATCCATAAATTGAGCTCAACATTTGATAGGTGTAGAATTATCTAGGTTCATACAAACTTTGACCATTAAAGATGTACTGCATGTACCTACCCCCTTTAAACATGTAATGTAAGGTCATGCACTAGATCCCTGTCAAGAAGAAATAAGAGTGATAATTAACCATATTATTGACATTGACTTTAAACAATTTGTAGATTTAGAGTATAATTTTGTGATTAAACAAGTTGTTCTTTACAAGGAGCTAAGTGAGGATACATCTAGACCTTTTGGTTATAGCTTGATAACACAAAATGTGAGTGCAAACATTCTAGTTTAGCAAATCTCAACTCTGCAAATTGGACAATAGCTCATAGGAAGTGGCTCAATACCAAAAGTGAGTAGCACTACACTATCAACTTCAATATCACTAATAATAATAGGGCCAATGCTCAACCTAATGACTAGAGCATCATAAGACAACCACCAAGATAAGTACTAAGGAGAAAGATTTCTAAATGTGATTGTTTCCCCTGCATAAAATATACTATGAGATGACAATGCACTTGATAGAATATTGTGACATGGAAAATGCTACTAAACATGTGTTAAAATGTGATCTTCAATGGCATGGTTGGGGTATAACCCAATAAGAGTACAAGGTAACATATTTTGTGAAAACTTTCCTTGATCGTGCTTATACTTGGTATAGGAAATTTTATCCTAACTAGGCTATGATTTATTATGTCGCCTTCAAAGAAGCATTATTAAAGGAGTTAGATATACCTGAGTTTGAATAATAAAGTATCATCATGCTCAAGTAAACTAACTAAAGACTATTAGAGAGTGTGATCCTATATGATGCTAGGTTCAAAGCTCTTATTTCAAAGATTCTTTATGATATTCACCCCTCCTAGTATGCAAAATGGATTATTGGAGGATTATTGGTACCCTTCAAAAGAGTGTTTCCCATGAATACATTCATGTACTATCGAGAGGTGTTTCAGGTTTTGCTCTAAGCTCAGGTAGTCAAGAGCACTAATATAGGAATCAACACTTTTATGGAGGCATAGATTATGTCTATGTCCTATAAACTATATAATCTAACTTCTAGTTCATTACAAGACATTTGAAGTGGATTATGGTGCACTAACTATGAGATGGAAGGCCATAGCAGGATCAACTACCCCAAAGGAATGTACATACATTGCTTCTAAGCTGTGAGGTTTGTCATGAGGTGCATGATGTTCACAAATAACCTTTTTATTAATCTTCCAATCAAGTTAACACAACCATTTATTTCAATTTATGTGACACCTATATTCATACCACTATTGATTGTCACATGATCTATGAGATGTGTGAGAACATGGAGAGAGATGTAAGACAAACAACTATAGTAACCAAAGGGTAGAGAACCTAAGGAAATTAGGGTTATGGATAGTATAATATAGGTTATGGGATGTAAAGTGGTGCCAAAGGGCTAGGTGAAGGATGTGGTAGAAGAATATTCCCACCATGATCATGTTACAAGTGCAACTTGACCAAGCACTATCAGGATGACTACCCTACACATCCATTATGTGGGTATTATCAAGGAAAACATAAGGTCAAGGAATGCCCCAACTTGTAAAAAAAATTGACCCAAGGCTAGCCTATTATATACAAGGGCATAAGAGTGATATGATGTAAGCCAAAAATAGAGAAGTAGAATTTGAAAGCATAATCGACTTGTAAAAAACCAATCAAAGTGCAAGCAACTATGAGCTTGACCCTATGCATAAAAATGATGTCTTACAAAAGGCCATGAGTATCATTCAAAACTTGTAAGGAGAACTATAACTAGTACGAGACCTAGAAACATAAGTTTTTTCTTTACACAAGAAGCAAGATAGCTAGGAAGCTAAAATATAGGAGCTAATAGAGATCAGTCACCTCTTGAATATGGAAGGAATGTTATCCCTATTGAAAAACTTACTCTCAAAGCATGCAAGGAAAAATCCAATTCAAGTAGTTATGTCATATATGGATATGGCATGAGAAGCAAAGCATACACAAAATGTAGAGTATGATCAAGAACTCCTTATGAATGCCACCATTAATGGATGGTTAGTATATGAGGTCCTTGTGGACACTGACACTAAGGTCAATATTTTGACTGAGGATGCATGAGAAAAGATTGGTAGGATAGACTTAAGGCCTTCCCCTCATGTTCTTTTCATGGCTAAGAAGACAAGAGCACAACCCATCAAAATTTTGAAAATTGCCATTATAGATATTATGAGCACCAAATTCCATGTTGACTTTGATGTGGTTGAGTTGGTAGAGCATGAAAATTACTCATCACTCTTGGGAAGGCCATGGTGTTACACCAATAATGTATACATGCATTTCAAGAGGAATTATATGACCTTTGAAAAATACAAGGAGAGGGTAGTGATCCCCCTCTCAAGTGACCAAAGTCCCCTTACATGGAAAATGTTGATCTCAAGGATGAGATCAACCATATCTATAACATCATAGTGCAAGGAATTGAGACTATCAATCCCAATGACCATGGAGTTCTATCTTAGGAAGATGGACAATGGGCCTTAGACACCACCTATGTTACTTATGACTGATGGGTCGAAGAGGCTTATGAAACTACTAGTTGGAGGTTCCATTTAGTGTGTGTAAAGGTACCAAAACCTATGAGGACTGGCTAGTCTAAATTGATCACACTCCAAAGATATGGGTCCCTTGTGCCAAAAGAGGCAAGAAAGTATTTTTCCTAAGAAAATGAAAACTTATCATGTTCATAAGGTATGAGAGGAGAAAACCTATGGAATAATATATCCATGACCTAGATTCATGTGTCCTAAATGAGATAGATATAATGTGCATATTGGTCTATACTTTAAAGATAATTACCTCTCATTGGTAAACATCACAAAATCCTAGTTTATCAACTTGGTAAGATGTAAAGTAACAATATGCTAGATTTAGGAAAATAAATGAAGCCCTAGACATCTTTGGATACTCTAGAAATTTTGATCCTATAGCACATGTGCACTTATGTGAAAAAACTTAGGTTATCTATGATGAAAACACCCCAAGGAACTTATGGATGCATGCCTTCTACAAAACCTTAAATATGTGGGCATGAGCATGGTACATTGTCAATAAGATACGCCATGAGATATAAAATTGGGATGCATTGAATGAGAGGTTCATGCACACCTTCTCCTTTTATCCATAAAATATGGGATTGATTGAGCTATTACAAGTAATATGCAGGGTATTGTTTGAAGATACTACCATCTTAGAGGAGTGCCTCAAATATATGTTCTGGTAAAAAGGGATGGCACTCGCAAATTTTTTTGAGGAGTAAGATCTCAATAGTGACTTAAGAGAAGAAGATGATGAAACTTGGAAGGAACACAACTAGATAACCTTGATAGGTAAGAAGAAACTAGTGTGCCAAATAGATGATATCACCCCTACGAAAGAAGACCCAATTCATCTTCAAATAGATATAACTAAGGGAAATCAACAAGTCAAGGACTCACACTAGGAAAGGAATGAGCCCTATTTCATGCTAATCAATACCACCAAGTTAGACATTAGCACAGAAGGGGAGCCAAAGATGGTTCTTCTAGGTGAATATTGGTATGACATAGAGTTGTCAAATTGTTGATCTCTTTAAATAATTCTAAGACTTATTCCCTCAAAATTATTGGGTCATGAAGGGCACCCACTGATCCCTTAGGAAAATGAGTATAAAACTAGTGGATAGTGTAATACATATCAATAACCTCCCCTATAGAATAAATCCCAATCTCCACTCCAATGTCAAGACAAAGATTGATGGGATGCTAGTTTCATGCATTATCTACTCATTGGAAGAATATAAATGGGTAAGCCCCATAGTGATTATCATCAATAAGGATGGGTGAATTTGCATTTGCATTGATTATAGAATGTTGAATGTTAGCTCCATCATTGAGCCCTTCTTGACTCCATTCATTGATAAAGTCTTTAATGACATCATAGGCTGAAAGATCTACACCTTCACTAATGGGTTTTATAGATACCTTCAAGTTTAGATTGAAGAGGAAGATAAGCCAAAAATAAGATTTGTGATTTAATGGGGTTATTTCACCTTTAAAATAATGCCCTTTAGACTCAATAGTGTATTATTCATGTTCTCAAAAGTGGTGATCACTACATTTGATGGCTTCATCCACAAGTTCCTCTTAGTATACCTAGATGAGTGGATTGTTTATAGGATTGTCAAGGCCGATTATGATAACCTATGCCTAATGTTTGAGAGGTGTAGGAAGCTAAAAACATCCTTAAACCTAAAGAAGTGCATATTTTTGACACCCTTTAGAATATTTCTCAAACATATCATTTGTAAAGATGGTCTGCTCATTGATCTCACTAATATTATGATAATCATTGAGCTCTAGACCCTTTCAATGTAGAAAGATGTTCAAGCCTTTTTTTGCTATTATAGCTAATATAGGAAATTTATAAGGAGATATGCAAATATTTTGGCACCTTTAGAGTAAATATTACACAAGTAAGTCCCATTATATTGGATCATAGTGTAAGAAGATTCCTTTGAAACTTTAAAGCTCAAATTGGCTAGCACCTATTTTAAAATTTCCCAACTAGACAACATAATTTCACATCCATGTCAATACTTCTAACTCTATAATTGACACCATTTTGGTAAAACCTTATAATGGTAAAATATATCATCCCATCTCCTTTGCAAGTAGTGTATTGACCCAAATAGAATAGAAATATATAACAACTGAGTGTGAGGTGCTAGTCATGGTCTACACTTGACAAAACTTTAGGAAATATTCATTTTTGACTCCATTCATCTTCTTCATTGATCATTAGGTACTTATGTACCTTATGAATAATATAATTCTCCATGGGTACATTTATAGATGGATAGTTTTGTTTCAATAATTCTAGTTCTGAATTGTCATCAAGCAAGGAAAATAGAAATTAGGCTTAGACCATTTATCTTACATCGATAATGATCACTTATTATAAAGTGGTATATGCCCTCTCAATATCCACCCTTCATATATATATATATATAAGACTCTTGCATATAATCCCATATATAGAGAGAGGGGGGAGGGGAGAGGGGAGAGGGGAGAGGTAGTTATCATGTCTCCTAATTTTTAGTATGAAGAACATCAATTGGATATGACAAAGATCAAATCAGTTACAACTCCAAGAAATTTATTTGGAAGAAAAAAGAGAGAATTCATGTAATCCTAAAATATTCCACTTGAAACAATGAGAATATATTGGTATGGTAAGCCATTCCATCATTTTAAATATTTTAAAAACTTGAGAAGTAACTAGGATCATGTTGATATAATCATATTTTTAGCAATAAAAAATTAATGTGGAGCAATAGGAACAACATTATAAGTAATATAAACTTAAAAATGAGTAGGAGTGCTCGACAATGTAGTGGTGCCTATTGAGGATGACATGTTAGATACATAAATATATAGAGTCTAGTATATCCCTAAAGACTTTATGGAGATGGAAACATTCCTAACATCTAGATTTGTGCCCCATACTATGCCTACCAAAGTGAATAAATATATCATATTTCATGCCACCCCTTTTCCACTCATCAATGGGGAAATGTAAAAACTAGGATCAGATGAATTAATGTGCTGATGTGTCTTAAAACATGAAAGAGACTCCATTTTATAGGTGATAAATGAAGGGATAGTAGGAGGCTATTACACTAGAGATGAAATGGTGCACAAGGTATTACAATTAGGCTTATGGTGGCCAAGCCTATTCCAAAATGTAAAGGATTACACCAATTCATGTGACATATGCTAGTGCATAGGGAAACCCAACCACTAAGATGAGATGCCTCTCATCCCCATTCTTTCACAAGTGCCATTCAAAAAATGGGCCATTGATTTTTTTGGTCCAATCACTCCTAAAACAAGGTACATAAGTGAAAGATGCATTTTGATTGCCATTGACTATTTCACTAAGTGGGTTGAGGTAGTGCTAACAAAAAATTGCACAACCACCATAGCCATAAGGTTCATATGGGAGAACATCATAAGTAACTATGGGTTCCCACTTAGTTTGACTATTAATAGGGGCATATGATCCATCAATAAAAATATATAGATCCTATTGACCAAATACATGATGGTGCATCATAAGACAATGCATTATCATCCACAAGCTAATAACATAGTTGAAGCATTCAACAAGATCTTAGGAACATTCTTCACAAACATATGTGACATTGGTCACAAATATTAAGATGATCAAGTGTTAATTGTGTTATGAGATTATCACACAACCTACAAGTACTTGAGCAAGGCTACACCATTTCAACTAGTGTTTGGTACTGAGGTAGTTCTGTTGATAGAATTCATGGTGCCATAATTACACATTACAAATATTGGTCATTTACATAACCAAGAATCATTTATTTTAAGACTAGAAGACTTTGATTTCTTGGATGGGGTGTGTGCCCAACCAAGATGGAGTCAATATAAACATTTGTGTCACCCACCAATGTCTTCTTTGATACACAATAAAACCTTTCCAAGATGAGGTCTTATGTGACGTGGTTAATCTAGATGTTTGTGGTGTAATCTTTGGTCAACCATTCATTTATGATCGATGTGGCATATATAAATCAATAGCTTTAAGGATCATTCTCACTCTTAAAACATGATGCTATAGGGTACCAGAGGTACCACCTTCTACATTTATCTCCCTGATTAGTGCCATGAAATTTGTTCTCATGGTGGTCAAGCCACATGAATCTAAAAGGGTTGATGTTGCAGCCTTGAATACATAAAAGAAATAACAAAAAAATCTAATAGATAACAAGATAAATAATTTCATGACCTTTCATCCATAGATTAATGGTTAAATAGAAATGGTGAACAATTGGGCCCTACATAGCTCCATAAAGTACAGCTCCACAAAGCATATTACATTCCAAGTATGCATCAAGAATCAAATCAAAACATAAGTACCACACTTGATGACAAATATTAATGCAATGGGGACCATTTATTCACAAGGAGGGAGGAATGATCGAAGTAACATTTGAGGTGACAATTCGGGTGATGGTTCTACCCCAATTGGTGGTAGAACTTTTGGGAGCCATAACTTTTGCACCATAGCTCCATTTGAATCCTTTTTTGAACCATTGGAAAGATAATAATGAGGGGAACATCATGAGATTTCACCAAGATCTGATTGGTGATTTTTTACCCCCTAAAAACAAATGGAAGTGCCCCAAATTTCAATTTTAGTGATGCAATTTAAAAATAGTAAATTTTTAAAAATATCAATTCCTCAAATTATGTATTATTGTAAATCATGGAAATTGAACCACATAATCTCCCTAGAGATTGGTGACCTTCCACATCCTCCTAATACCTTAAAAACATGTATAAATTAATGTGTAACCCAACCAAAATGGAAATCAAACATCTATTCTCATAGATAGGCATATGTTTGGGTATGCAAGTTTGATGAATAAAACATCTCTTCTTAAAGATACAATTATTGTTATTGTGTTGTTCTTATTTATTGAAGTATTTTTCATCCAAAGCTTCTAAGTTTTGGATCACCAAGAATCATTGATTTCAAGACTCAAAGACTTTGAGTTCTTGTATGAGGTGCGTACCCAAACAAGATGGAGTCCATAGATATAGAAGGCATGCTAAAATTCATGGCATGACAAGCATATCAACTGTAAGGTACTGACTGAAGGAGAATTTGTCTTTCTCTATGATTCCAAGTACCTCAAGCACCTAAGAAATATTCAAATTATGTGGATGGGTCTATATGTCATCCATAACATATTAGAAAGATGCACATGTAAGGTATGCACATTATTTGGTGAAATGTTCCCTAGGCATTTCGATGGTAAATGATTAAATCCTTATAGGTAATAGGATGGTTTTTTGCCATTAGACACAAAATTCCTAGTCACAATTTGATTGTGTTGTGATGCCCTAAATAAAACATTTGGTGCAAGCCAAAAATTTCCATGTATTTTGAGCGGTTTTTCTTGATGATTGAATAAGTGATGCTTGAATCCCATCAGTAGAATATTCTATAGTGCTTCCACACATAAATCTAATCAAGTGAGTCGATCATAGATGCTTTCTAAAGTTCCTAAGGAAAGACATCTAAGTTATGGGCATGTGAAGTTGGCCAAATTCAAATAATAGGTGCATAAGATCCTCATGTACAAGATTCAAGATTCAGGGCACTTTCAGACCCATAAAAAAACCATTACATTACTTTCATTCATAATAACAGGTGGGTTAGTCAAGCAAGTTACTTCATTATCACTTAAGGTCTGACACCTAATTTTTTAGATGCATGGAATTCTCCAAACATTGAAAATATGAGTACCAACTGACAAAGAGAGGCACATATGATGTAAATGTGCAAGAGGTAAAAATAATGTGCACACTATGATAATGCATAAGATATCAAAAGAAGAGACTGAATCACTAGAATACCAATTCAAGGGATTTGTATGGGGTAGGATAGGCCAAGTTAAGAGATGAAAGCATAGATAAATTGACCAAGACAAGAAAGTGCACTTGAAATGGAAGCGTAATATGAAGATAAAATGGGATTGTAGAGGATGAATCACATGCATGTGAGGTGTTGTGCCTAAGTTACCATAAGGAAGGAAAATTGAACAAAGAATATGAAAAAATCATCAAGATAAGTTGGAATCTACCCAAAGTTAGGTAGAAATTGACCATTTAAACTACATGTCACTTCACCCAAAATATAGTTATGATAATTTAATGAGGTGATAATAGAGGCACAAATATCTACATTAAATATTAAGGTGGTAGGGGATTTTTATGTATTTTGGATATTTTAGCAAATTTTAAGAAATTTAGGTACCACCATGCCATTACTCACATGTAATTAAGAAGGTAGCTAAATTAGGGTTATAAAATAATGAAAGGATGACTGGTTTAGGTTATAAACCTCAAATTAATTTGCACCCAAAATATAGAGCATAGAGCCAGAGCCAAACTAGAGCCAACGTAAATAAATGCTACTTGAGTGAAACCTTGAGCACCCATATATGCCAAAATTGAATGATTGAATAGAGAGAGGAATTGCATTCCCTTTAAGATTAGCATAGAGAAGTGTAGGGCATGAATTATGTAAAAACTAGATACCAGGAAAAGGTGAGTGATGCCAGTGCCACTATTAACAAGTGAAGATCAAGAGCCAAAGTCACAGTCATATATCTCATGATTGTGAGGAGTGTAAATAAATATTACAAGATTTAACAAGTTAAATAGACCATGCTTCAACACTAGCCAATTTATGATGGTAAATAAAAAATTGAGTTCTAACCCACTGTAGGCATAGAAGGACACCAAGAAGTCATGGATAGTGGTAGAGATAGATACAATAAAGAAGAAAGCATAGATATTAGAAGGGTTTAGCATTGTTGAGGTTGATTTGGAGGTGATTTCAAAGATGTCATACTAAGAAATACAATTTCTCATGGAGGTTTTGGTAGGAAGTAACCATGCATATTTCATGCATACCTACTAATTAAAAGAGTACAAGAACCATACCTCAGACAATACACAAGATCTAGCATAATATTATGTGGTTGATATGAGGGACAAAATAGAAGAAGGAATGGCAATGTTTAATGTCTCCATCTAAGACAAACTTGCAATCACTGACATAAATCAACTTTATGATTTTTCATGTTTATATAACTTGGAATAACTCATGTAGTTCCTCCTCTCATGCATCCATAGGGACCACTTATTCTTTTTGGAAAGGCACATGTAGTTGTTAGCAAGCCTTATTGATTGAATTACTAGGCTCCTAGTCTCTGACATAGACATCCACTAGATGATGGTGGATGATGCTAAATTTTTAAGGGTCATGAAAATCTTTGAGTACTATAAGAGATGGTTTTTGTTCCCAATCAAGGACATCAATTACCCTAGAATGAAGGTAGCTACATACCTCATTAGTTCAAAACTTTACCCTAGTGGTTAATGGATAGACATCACCAAGGCCTACCTCTGCATCACCTACCACATGGCATAGGGGGTCATGTTTAATATATAAAAGTTCATTTAATAATAAATGGTAAATATTGAACTTGAATGTCATATGATGTGAGAGTCCTCTCAATGAGGGTTGATGTTGATTCTAATTGTGATGCAAGAGATTAGTGTGATCAATGGTGATAAGTACAACCTTGGGGTCTTTTTGGTGCATAAAGACTCCACAAAACTAAAGTATAATTAATTCACCTACCCCCCTCACATTCTCCTAGAAATATAAGACCTGATTGATGGGGTGGTATACCCAATATATCAAAGCATTCAGGGTGGAATGTCTCATCCCTAAGGAGCTCCCTCAAAATATGTTTGGAATGGCAACCTTTGTCATGATAAAACACTTCTATTTAGTGGGCGTGGTTCTCATAGATGATAATAAATTATTTTGGACAAATATCCCTTACCTTTTCTCTACTAAGTACTTAAAATATGCACTAAGGAGAATTCCTAATGCACAATGGCTAAACATCTTAGTAAAGGCAATGGATTTGGAAAGGAGTAAGTTACGATGTTAATATGTATAGATAATAGGGAAAGATACCAAGGATGAGGAGGATAATTTGGATTGTAATTCCATCCATCCCCTCCAAAATGAATTCACACTTGAGCACATCCATATGTTGTATTATGAAATAAAGCTGAGAAACAAGTGCATGCACCTTGAGAAGGATGATGACTTCCCCTTCTAGATCAATGCATAAGGAAAGATGGTGTTAGTAGTATAGTGAAAATCTCCCCCAAAAAAGTGGGGAAAAATATTAGAGGAAATTCAAGAGTGACTCGTGTTGAAGATCACATTCAGTGATGAAGCAACTCCTTCTACACCAAAGAATAATTGCATGAGCTTCACACCAAGGATTACTTCATCCAATAAAATGGAGAAGAATAATAAGTCCAAGGGGCCAGTTTAAATTCCCATAATAACCTTGGCATAGACGAAGGTGTAATAGGTGTGTGAGGAAATGGAAGCACAAAAGGTGCATGAAGAATTAGAGGAGGAAGAAGTATGGATGAAATTTTACATAATCCAAAAAGAAGCTTCAAAATAATAACCTAAAATCATAGAAGTTTAGAAGGCCCTCCAAGGTGGAATTTCCACCATGCTTGGAGAAGCAAAAAATCCATCAAGCACCTCATCTAAAGAACCCACCACATAGCCTCCCCAAACTGAGGAGGAAAAGATAGAAGAATGGAAGAAGCTAGGGATGAGTGAGGTAGAAATCTTGAAGGTACTAGAACTAGAATAAAATATGGATATCATGATAAATAAATTCATGACCGAAAAGGAGATTGATACGGTTGAGGAGGAGGAAAATAAGGTTGAGGAAGAAAGGGCCTTAACATTAGCCAAAAAGAGGAAAGCTAAGAGAAAGAAGGCTTAGGAGGAAAGGGATAATAAATAGAAGGAAGATAAAAAGGTTTCCTTAAGTGTGGAACCAATAGAGGAAGCAACAATAAAGGTTCCTAGTGCCCTCATTAGCACAATAGACCAAGTTGTACCATAGGTGTACCTAAGTAGTGAAGGGCTACCTAGAAATAAGGAAAGTGATGATGGCACCTTGAAAGAACAAATAGAGAGTGTTTAATAAGCCTAATAAAAATAGGAGGGTGAATTTATAACTAAGGAAGAATAATAAATGGACAAATAGGATAAGTCTGAGGAAGAACCCCTACTGGAGCAAGAAGAAAAAGCCTTAGAGGGAAGTGTTGAAGAGAGCACTAGCATTGATGAAGAGGAAGGAGAGAAGATGGAGCTATCCATCAATAAAAAGAAGGCACCAAGCCAAACCTAATATAAAATTCATAGAAGGGGTGGGCCAATTAATATTACTACATATTTGAGTACTTGCCCCTTAGAGCTACCACAACTAGGACACACCAATATCTATCATTTTCTTTTAATAGTTATATGGATGAGACTCACTTTGAGGTACCATATAAGGACATAAAAGGTGTAGATAAATTAGAAGAAGGGAATGATTCCCTTTTCATAAACCCTCATGAAATGAACCTATTCAAGTTAGCAAACACATTCATCTAGATGGCCTACAAAGTAGCACAAAAGAACATCATCAATGATTTTAGGGCTTCAAAGTGGAAGTATATCATGTTAGATGTAAAGTGGAAGTAAAGGCCATGAAATTTAAATTGTATCAACTCACTAAGTGAATATAGGAAACCAATCCATCCCTCTTGGATGGTATTTATTCTTCAAACCTCTTATAGGTTAATAAGGTATGCATGCTAGTAGAGCATATACTCCCAAGGTTAAAGGTAGATCTGGTACTAGAAGAAGAAGAGGACCTATGCACCACAATAAAACAAGAGCTAGCTAGCAAACTTGAATATGTGGAAGACCTATTCATGAAAATTAAATAGGGAATATAATTATTTGATGCCATCTTAAATAGATTTTCCAACCAAGTGTTAGTCATAGATACACACCTCAAGCAAGATAAGGGGGAGAAGGTGGAGCTGATGGTGTAGGTGGACACTATGAGTAGATCATAGTGTAGATAAATAATGGGGAATGTTAATGTCTTTAGCACTCAAATTAAATACTAGTAAAAAAACCAATAAGTATTCTTTTATGCCTTGCAAACCAAGGCCTACAAACAAGGAAAAATCCTAGACAAAAGAGTAAAAAAAGCTAAGGAAAACCTTGAGTCCTTCTAAAAGGAATTGGAGAAGATGGACCTGTTTATGCTTATTTCTATCTCCATATAGATTGATAGCATTGTTAAGGAACTCAAGCTTACTATCAAGGGATTTGAGTACTTTGGTTTCAAACTAAAAGAGAGTGTACCTAAATTTTACATGCTAAGAGATTTGAAAAACTAATCCAAGGGCAGATTAGTAATTTTATATGGGGTAATGTTGGGAGCTTTATACATCTAAGTATAGATATATGATATCTCAACACACATCATAAAATAAGGAAATCACTTTTTTATGATTATTATTTAGGCATTTTTTACACTAGTTGGAGGAATCATCATAGACCTAGCACCATCTAGTAGGTGGTTACTTGGTGCCCAATTTTTAATTGCATCTTCTTGAGTATGCTATATGTGACAACCATAGTGCAAAGGGTGTAAGGTGATGGAGCCAATAGAATGATCAACAAAGGCTCTCACTCATCACCTAGTGTACACCATCTACCCTAGCATGAAGGTGTTCCTTAGTGATATAAAGTTAAGCTCAATCTAGTTGTAGGGGATGTGAATTGAAGTAGCAAAGTTATATAAAATTGGCTTTGGATATCATGTCAAGGATGTTGTTAGCATAATTGTTAGCTTGGATGCCTTTACGGATCCAATTGTATCACCCATGCTTTGCTTTTGAGCTACTAGGTCATTTAGTATTCTAGATAAGCATTTAATCTATTTTTACAATATGAACTATATTCTATATTTGGAAAATTAATTAAATGAATATTGGTTTCTCTAATACATGTTGTATTTTGATTGAATGCCTTTCACCTCATTATTGAATTATGTAATGTTTACAATAAGTATAATGCTTAGTTTAATATATGAGTGATAAGTTTTAGTAAGCTTTCAATCTAGGACATCAATGACATCTCTATGTAAACGATGACATTAGCATAACATATAAATTATCCTAAGTATAAGAAAGTTCATGCTCCAAAGATTTTATACCTTTGTTGAGAGTGTTAGCCTAATGATGAAACCTTAATATAATAAATTCCCTTGACCCATAAAAGTTCTAAATGGAGCTAAGCCTAGAGAAATAAAGGCTTGTGCCCTTGAGATCATAGAACCAACCTGATATAAGTTTTTACTGCTAAGACTAGAGCAAGTTCCCCAAATAGGCTTTATGTATACAGACCATTAGACTCCACCTAGAATGTATTCCACCAATGAACCTACCAATGCAATGATGTAATGACTCAATCTTATGAATAATGAGTTGTATCATGGTACAACCACCCCAATACATGTCCCAAGTTCTTTATCTAATGTGATTTAGGTGAGCACATAGGGATTGTACCTTATGTGAATATATTTCATCATAGTTGAGTGATAAATGTTGAGTGGTATGGGATTAGTCTATGTTTTTGCCTAGTTTTAACAAGTCTAAAAATGACTTAGACAACCAAATAGGTGCTTAGCATAGTAAAATACTTAAACACAAACTTTTCTACAACATGGGTGGCACTACAATTCTATATGCATATTAAATGGCTATTATAACAAACAATAGTTGATTCAAGTTGGAAAGTTGGTACCTAGACCTCCTATTCCCTTTTTCCCATATACATAGCCAATTTTAGCCCCTCAATATCCTTCAATGGATCCCATTATATCCCCATAAACATAATTTACAACCCCTCCTAGTCATTCTATTGATATTGGAGAACTCAAGGGAAAGTTGCAATCTATTGGGTATGAAATTGTTTAGCTAAAAAGGCAGTAGTACCAAGATAATAGGCCTTACCAATTACCTAATCAACCTACCTATCATCTTTTTAGGGACAATGAACTTCTTTATCAATTTTTAAGAGATTAAATACCTTTATACTCAAGGAGATATCAGATGAACCATGTATTATTCTATAGTTGATCTAAATGATCTTTCTTCATCTAAATACATTGTACCTATGCCAACATAAAACAATATGATGCCAAATTTATGTTGGTATCCATCTAATCCAAATGATATTAAAAATAAAGCCTTATTAGATAAATCTATGGTGATGCCTCAGATGAACCAAGTATAGGCTTCTATTCAATAAAGTCAACATAGTGAAGGTATAACACAATAAGATAAATTTCATCATGGACAAGGGTAGCTAGATTCAACCTTTGTGAACTAGAAAATTGATGACCATGTAAATTTGAATCAGGTTGGTGACTCTAGTACTCCAAACAATGTGGTTACAGCTATCTTATGAATAATTAAAATATCAACATGATTATGTGGGATTAATTATTAATCATATGATAAAATAACATGATTATTTAGGAGCTTTTAACCTTGAAGTTATCTCCAAAACTAGCTAAGAAGGAGAGTGTAGATTTGGTAAATTCAGATCATCTAATGAAACAACAAGTAAAATAGGTATATAAGGAGGTAAAATTTGGTAAATATGATATAAAACTAAATAAAACACATCCTTTTTATCTCTCTTTGATTTTTGGAAATACCTTAATCCATAATTGTATGGTTGACAATAGAGCTAGTAGTATAGTTATGCCTAAGCAGATTGCAAACAAGCTGGGTTTATTGTATGAACCAAACACCAAAGTTTTATTTCAAATTTATGGATCCCAAAAAAATAATTTTTCATGATTAAGGACCTGAAATTAAATTTATCTTCTTTCCTAAATGTAACCATTCAACAAGATGTAGTGGTGGTGGACTTGCCTCCAAATTTTACCATGTGTTTGTCTAGATTATTCATATCAAATATTGGTAGTTAATTATCAAATAATTGGAATTATTTAATTTTTATAATAAGTTATGAGGCCAATTTTAATATTAAATCTAAAACTATTTCACATTGTCATTTTAAACCTTACATGCTAAGTGTTGTGAACTCAAATTGTGTTATTTCAAATGAGGTGGAACAAGCTAGTGAAGTATAAGCCAACTCACCTCTTGAAGGAGTTATTAATATATTTATTCATGGATAAGATTTTAAACTTCATTAAAATTATACCTATAAAATTATTAAATATGATGGGATTGGTGTCTATTGTCTTCATGAAAATGATGCATAAATTCTAGCTATAGTGAAGGAAGATGAGTCAAAATATGGCCTTTGGTAGCTCTAATTTGATGGGTCAAGAAATAAGCATGGTATTAGGGATGTAATGATTCTTATATCACCTACTAAACAAAATTAATTTTATACTATTAATTTTCATTTTGGTTTTTCTAATAATGTAGTAGAGTATGAGGCTTTAGTGCATGGTTTGTAATGGTCTAGGAAGATGGGAATAAGTGTTGTATAAGCTTTTGGTGATAGTGAAATTGTGGTTCACCAATTAAGAGGACTAAATGTATGCAATAATGTTTTGATAAGGTATTCAAAACATAGAATTTCGGATCTCCTTGACTATTTAACACTTTTTATATTTAAGCAATGCCAAGAGAAAGCAACAAACATGTAGATACATTGGTTGTCATAGGATTTTAGTTAAAAATTCTAGCTAATGTGAGGAATGATAAAAATAAATCACATATCAAGATTTTGGTGATGAATTATATTCCTAACAATCATGAGAACTAGAAATATTTTGAACATGATTATTAGATTGTTCATTTCTTATAATAAGAGGCTGAATTCTCTTCCAAAAATTAGTCAAAGTTCTTACAATAATATGGATATCAGATTGTCTATCTCAAGTCCAATAAATTGCCTAAAGTTCTGGTCACTCTTCAAAACATATTTATTAGAGATGATGAGGTGAGGATAGAAAAGTCTTCATTGTCCACCAAGGAAGAACATTATGATAATATTGAGATAGTAGCTAGAAATACTCTCAAACTAAGTAAAGTATGTACTCCATCTCAAAAGAAATAATTTGTTCAATTATGTATGAAGTTTGTTGATGTATTTACATGATCGTATAGTGACTTAAAGGGTTTTGATGTGATTTTATCTCAAGACACCATTGAGATATAGGCTAATACAAAACCAGTTAGATAAAGGCAAAGACCAATCAATCTAAAGCTTGAGACTTTGATGAGAACTAAACTAAATAAGTTGATTGAATCATTTGTCATTTCACCCATCAAACATTCTACTTGGGTGGCAAACCTTCTTTCAGTGAGAAATAAAAATGGAGAAATTAGACTTTATGTGGATTTTCCATGATTTGAACAAGGCCTATCTCAAATATAATAATCCATTTCCATCCATGGATCAAATATTTTAGTTATTATATGGTTTGGAAAGGTTCTCATTGTTTAATGGTTATAGTGGATATAACCATATTCTTGTCAAGGAGGAAGATTAGTTTAATATAGCCTTCACTACCAAATGTGGAACTTTTCCCTATAGAAGAATGCCATTCATTTAGTCTAATTATGAATCAACCTTCCAAATAGCCATGGATATGGCATTCCAAGGTAATCAATAGGTTTCTTTTTATATACTTAGATGACATTACTGTATTTTCAAATAATACAAGTGAACACATGGTTCATCTCAAGGAAGTGTTTGAGATATGTAGACAATTTGGGGTATCTCTTAACCCCCAAAAATGTGTCTTCTTAATATATGAAGGTAATATTATTGGACATATGGATATTAAGCATGGTTTAACCATTGATCCTAAGAGGATAGACTCCATACTTGATTTATCTTTTCCTAAACATAAGAAGGCATTATAAAGTTTCTAGGATAAATAAATTTTATAAGGAGATACATATCTAATTTTTCAACTTTGGTAAATCCACTTAAAACCATGATTAATAAAAATTAGAACTTTAGTTGGACCAAGAGGTAATAATGTGTTTTGAATATATCAAATAAGCAATAGCTAGTGTTCCTACCCTCATTAATCCTAATTTTTCATTGGATTTCATCTTATATGCCCATGCTAATGTGGACATAATTTCAAGTATACTCCATAAGAAAATCAACAAGTTTGGGAGTAACCCATATCTTTCTTTAATCAAGTCTTGGAGTATTGTGATACAAGGTACACCTATGTAGATAAATATGTCCTTTCAATAATTAGATATCTTAATGAGTTTAGACACTTATTATATAACAATAAGATATATCTAATATCAAGGAGTTCTTATTAAACAAGGACATAAGTGAGAATAGGGTAGGCTGGATAATAAAAGTGGAGTATGATGTTGAGATAAAGTTAAATAAACTGATTAGAAGCAAAGGATTATGTGAACACTTAGCCCAAGACTTTAAAGAGAATAAGGAGATAGTTTTAGTGATAAATGGTGAAGAAATTACAACTAATCATACATCATCTATAAGATGGTCTCAAGACATGGTAAGGTACCTTCAATATGGTTTTCATTCTCCTAATTTAAGTGCATTAAGGGGATAGTATTTCATATTTCAATCCATTCCATTTCTCCTTGTTTATGGATTGTTGTTCAAGAAGGACATTAATGGTATGTTGTTAAGTTGCATAGAGATAACCCAAATAGAAAGATTGCTTAAGGAATTAAATTATGGACAAGGTGGAAGCCACTTATTATTAAGTACAATGCCCTTAATATCATTATATTTGGGTATTATTGGCCAAGCATATTTAGAGATTGCCATGCTTGGTGAGGAAGTGTAATAAATGTGTCATGTTTATAGGAAAAGAAATACTTGATACCTTACCTCTTCAACCAATTTTAGTGGATAAAACTATTTTGCAATGGGGTTTGGACTTAATAGGCATTATTAATAAATGTTCAATCTTTGGTCATAAGTGAATCCTTACTACCTTGGATTACCTCACTAGATGAATAGAGGTAATAGTTTTGAAGGAAGCAAACAAATCTAGTGTGTTTGATTTCTATGAAGGTTTGCTTATAATATTTGGCATTACCTCCACCATTATTTTATACATTCCCTTGGTTTGTGTGGGAGTTATAATTAGTCAATGGGTTTTTCAACATGGTATATACCTCAACACTTCATCAAAATAATATCCAGAAGTAAATGACCTTATTGAGTCCACCAAAAAGAACCTATTGATTATCATAAGAAGGACCATTGAAGATAATCATAGAACATGGAATTTGAAGATTAATTTAAATATATGGACTAATATAATCACCTAAAAATTTCTATATCTAATTCAACATACAATTTGGTCTATAGAAAGGAAGCAAGGTTGCCAATCTCACTTGAATTTCCTTCTTTACAATTAATGCATCAACTAGAATTTTTAGAGAATGAACCAATGGAGGTGAGGTATGTTGAGATTATGAAGTTGGAATAAAATATAAATAAGTCCATGTTGGCCATGGAAATTCATCAAGAACAAGTGAAGAGAACTTTTGATAAAGGAATATCTTCAAGAAGTTTCAAAAGAGATGGTTCTCAAGTAGGATGAGGATAAATATAAACAAATAAGGCACACCAAGTTCGAATCCCTTTGGAGTGGCCATTACATAATTTCCAGCTGCAAATCTCACAATGCTTTATAACTTTCTAAGATGGATGGTGAGGAGTTTCCAATCCCTCTCAATAGGATACATCTAAAACATTATTGCTAAGAGATAAGTTTTTTTGTACATAGTTCATTTTTTAGTCCAAGTTCTATAATAGAACATTAGTTATCTTATGTTTTATTTCAAATAAGTGTTTAGTTTTAATGTGTGTCTTATTATATATTTTGCCTTGTTTTTTGTGTCTTCCTTTCCTTGTTTAAGAAGTAAAATAGTTGTTTTATCTTGCATCAAGAGGTGTAGTCATTAGTTAAATATTTTTAGTGTTCATTTAATAATGTATAATATATTTCATGATCCCAAAAGAGGTGTAAATTTTATGTTTCACAAGCATAACATGCATACTTCCCAGCTGAGTCACCGAAATATTGACAAGTTTGACCTCATAGGTCAAACTATCACCCATATAATTTGAATTTTTGATCATTATGCTTGTTTCCAATATGGATCATGGTGTTTGTCTTGTTATGTTACTATAAAATTAATTTTTAACCTTATTTATTAGTATTTAAGGTAAATTTGATGAGTTTAAGGTTTTGTTCATCATAACTATGTGCTTGTCTAGCCACTTCTTGAGCTATTTCAATGAGTTTCAAATGTTGAAAGGAGTCTAGGTTGTCTTGATAAGTCTCATATCAGGTGTAAAGGTCATGAAATTTCATAATAAAGATCAAATAGGTTGTTGGTATTTTTGGTTAACTGCATAACCCATTTGGTTGCATTTTGGATCACTTTATGGCTTCTATAGTAGGTTTTTCATCATAGTGGTAGTTTAATACTAGATTAAGGTCATTATTTACCTGTTCAAACATGAAAGGTCTAATGAACATATTTTTTAGAAGTTTCATTATGTTTCTTAAGTGGTTATGGTAGTTTTAGTGACAAAAAAGGGTCTTTTAAGGCTATCCATACGTGTATTTAAGGTAAAATTAGAATTTAGGAATCTTTATGACTTAATTTATTAATTTAAAGTTCAAATCCATGGTTTGGAAGGAGTTTTAAGTGCTAAAATGTAGAAAACTAATTTATCTCTCTTATCAGCTTCTTTGGCAACTCAAGTAAACCATCATTTTTTTCTCAATACAACTAGGAGAGAGATCATGATCTAAATATATAGGTAAATGATAAGGACCCTAATTAAATTAAATTTAATGTAACTTGTTTCTAGATTCATCTCCCCATATTTATGAACAATTTCTAAGAGTATAAGGGGTCACTACATCTTAGTCATCTAGACATGGTTTAGGTCTATCTTTACTTCTTCACTTCAAGGCTTAATGGAGAAAAATGGTTATGGTGGGGTTATTTTAGGGTTAAATAAGACATTTTTCATGTTGGAATCATCAATTAATTTGTCTTGATAATGGGTATTTTGGTAGGAAATTGATTTCCTATGTTGATTTCCAAAGTTAGTAATTTATAAACATGTTTGATCTAATAATTGAGTGTTTTCATCTTTAAAGGGTTCTCAAGTTCATGTTTCAATCATAATAAACCTCTTAATTTTAAACCTCCATCTTGAATAATGAATTTTTTGTGATGGCCATAGTTAGAGGGTTTTTTTATCAAGGTTCAATCATAAAGTCATGAGTTCCTATTATTGAATATCATACAAATGGAATCATGAAGGTAAAGTGTTTTATAGAGGATCCTAAATTAGTTTCACAGTAATATTAAGAGTATTTAGGGTGACAAGTACTACTCAATGGATTAAAATATCCAATTAAGGACTTGTGTGCTTAATGACAAAGTCAACCCTATGTTTCATGATCAGAAAAGGCTTGTGATGGATTGTGTGCACTTAGAGATTAATTATGAAGGTGTCAAGTATATGTATAAAGGTGATTTAATCCTTTTAAGGGATAAATATGTTTAGGATTCCTCCAAGGAGAAATTTAAGGTAATTAAATAAGACTTTGAGACACATATTAATAGATTTTAAGGTTTATTAAGAGAGTTTAAGGTAACCAGATAGTTTCATTATTTGAAATGATTGAAGTTACTTAAGGCTTTATTAAATATAATGTCAAGTTATGATAGAAATAGTGAAGTGTCCTCCTACTATTTATCACTCTTAAAGCACCAAAAAATATTTCATTCATCTATTTGGATTGTTTGAGGTTATTTAGTAGATTTTAAGGTAAAGAGTATTTTGGTTTCCATACTAATCAATGCCTTTGATGATCAAGTTAATAATATTGAAATCATGCAAGGTGAATTATAGTAAATGAGAGTATTTATATACATTTTTCATGTGATTCAAATTTATTATTACTCCCTCTATCTGTATAGAGGCCAATGAGTCCAAATAACCACTTATATCCATATTGTGAACCATGATGATATAGTCAGGTCTATTAAGAGCATGAGGTTGAATGTGTTACATTAGAGTTGGGTTAAGATGAGGAATAATAATGTGTGAAAATCCTCATGTGTTTTAATGTGTGTCAAATTATAATATCTAAATTATAAGGTCAGGTTTCTAATTCAACTTTAAATATTCTTATCAAACCACTACCTATATTTAAGCTTAACAGACCTACAGGGATGTGCATGTGAATAAGTAAGTTTGGAATGTCATGATGCTTAGTTGAAGTTTACATAAAATTAAAATAGATCACATGGGAATTATAAAGTATTTGATACACCTTAAATATTTGAGACTCAGAGCATTGACTATCTTAACAAGCCTATGCAAGCAAAATTAAGACCTATAGGTGGTAAAACTATAAGTCCTCTTTTTAGACTAAAAAATATATGTTGTCAAGAGGATTTGGTTTGAAATATAATTTAATATATAATAAGAGAGGATACAGACTCATGAAGACACCTCAGTCATTTATAATTCAATATGATAGTTAAGATGACTAAATTTTTAGCCCTAATGCCATATATAAGTTTGGGTTTGAAGACAAGAAGGTAGAGTTTAAAATGCTATAAAAGGGTAATGGAGCTTTCAATGAAATAAGAAGAAACCTAAAATTAATATTAGTCACTTGTATATTATAAATGATCTAATTGAGTAGGTAACATTCCATGGACTTAGCACTACAATCATCACAATGACCACCTACAATTGTATGTGTTCAAACATGAAAAAGAGGGTTTATGTTGTTAAGATGCAAGTCTAGAAAGAATCAGAGAAAGGTTATAAGCCTCCAATACAATAATAGTGACATTTTATTATTTAATTAATTGTGTTTGAACCTAAACTTCAATATCATAATCAAACTCCATGGCTACCTACAAGTTGGTATAGATAACTTAGGTTGGTTCCAAGTTTGGCATAGAAGATAAAGTGTACTTGAAGAGAATTGGAGTTCATCTCAAGTAGGTGGATAGTTTAATATCTCATTTAAAGGTTCAATAAACTTAAAAGAGTTTATATGAAGATGATCAAAATACTTTTTAAACCCTATAGTCACCTACAGCTCAGTCATGGTATTCAATAAGACATTTACATGCCTATGTAGGGAAGACATGAAGGTTGCATGTCCCAGGTAGGTTTGAGATGAAATAAGACTAGGGTGAATTATTGAGGAGTTAAATGAGTCATGGTGAATAAAATTGAATGTTAATATCTTTGGAGGAACTTAAAACTCATACCAAACTCCCTAATACACCTTCAAGACTAACAAGAATATTTAGGCCTATTTATGGATGTTTGACATTTTGTACAAATGAGACTTGGAATTGAAGGATAAAGTGTCATGAGAGGTTTATATAACATATATATATACTTCCAAAAACTTCAAACCCAAATTAATTGGGAGGAAATGGATTGAATAGGGTTGCTAGGGTTAATTTAGTTTATATGTTCGTAAACCCTCATGACAAGTAATTCAAGTTACAAAGCATTTTTGAAGACCAATGCTAATTGCATATTATTTAAAAGAATATTATAGTTTTTCTTAGACCTATATAAGGTCAATGTAGATGATGGTGAAACTGTGGAAAGGTTTATTAAGCCTAAGACCCTTTCTTGTCCTTCAAAAGCTACCAAATTTCACTTATAACTTTCATGAATTTTGTGCAAGTATATAAACTATGTTTATATTTGTTTTAGAGGTCCCCCCACTTAAAATTTTTGGTATTATGAATATTATATAATATATATTATTTATGAACAATCCTTAAGAGTTGGAGATACCTAAAAGCCTCCCTTCATAACAACTTAATGGAAGAGAAAGATTTTAAAATGCATTAAAATGATTTTTTTTAATCTCAAAATGACTTTATTGACCTTTCCGGGTTTTGTGATCATTGTGGCATAGTAGTGGTTTGCATATACAAGTATAGTACCATACAAAATATGTAGAATACATAACTAAAGCCTTGTTTGTCAAGGTGTAGAGTAGGGAATGGCTCCCAAATCAAGTGAATAGGTAAAATAATAATTTACATAGGTTATAACAACATCTAAACAATTATATATGCCTCTCAAAATTTTATACTAGATTTGTAAGTTGGCCACTTGGTCAAAATTGAAGAAAAACTCAATTTGGCAAGCCAAGAAGCCTAGATGAAGGCCTATATGTGTAGTAAAAGACATCACTCTTAATGAATGAGTTGTTTGATTGTGTTATAGGTCTCAAATATTCATTTCAAAATCTCATAACCTAAAAATTTTATGAAAAAACAATCAAACTACCTCTCAAGCATGCATAAGCACCTAAGCTTGCCAATAGCCATTTCTTGGTTTACCCACCTACACAAGGCCTCAAAAATTGAATTTTGACATGGAGCATGGTATTAGGATAGGTAAAGTGAAAAAAATAATTTTGGTAGGTTCCACATGTGTGGAAGGCTTCTATATCAAGATCTCTATTTCAATGTATATGAGGTCAAATTAAGCCTAATTAGAGAGGGAAAATGAGATAAGAAAGACACTTCTATTCAGATTTAGGTCCTAAAACATGGCATGGAGTTATAAAGGGATAATATGTCCTCAAAAATATGCTTAGTTTTCAATTATATTCCATACATTCTTCTAGATAAGTAAGTTTATTTATTTTGAGGGCTACAAGGAATATATAGAAAAGCAAGAGTGAATAGAGCAAAATAACATTTTTTGGATGGTTTGATGGATCTAAGTGTCTGGTTTAAGGTCTAATATGATTTTGAGAATACATCAATGGATGAAGAATTTTTTTTATACAAATCTTATTTTTCTTCTTCATAAGCCATGATGCAAGGAAAGAGTTCAAATGATCAATTCACCATGTCAATGCATATCAAATCTTAAAAAAGACTTTCAATGTAAATTCCCACCTTCCACACCAGTTAAAGGATAATAAAAGGTCAAAATTTTGTTTCAAATAATATTTAAATTCTTTAAAGATTATTTAACATCATCAAGGATACCTTTTACTCTCCTACACTAAGTCAATGAGAAAAGGTTAAAGATGTTTTAAGAGTCTTTTAATAGTCCTTTTAAGGTAGTAAAACCTCATAAATACATTAGGATAAGTTTTTAATGGAGGGATAATGAATACTTGAAAACTTATTTTTAAGGATGTGATGTATTCATCAAGAAGAACATGTAAGGTAGTATGTAGGGCGTAGACACCTAGAACTAAACACAACTAGCTTTCACCCAGACTTCATATTGATTCCTACCAACCATTGTAAATTAAGCCTAGGAATCACTGAATGTTTGAAATTTACTTCTGCATCATTCATCAAAGCTCATAATCATTTTGATACATTCCTAATTGTGGTATACTACCATATATAAAAATAACCTCTCTCAAATTTATCCCTAATCACCTTGTGGCATCACAAGTATCAATTGGTTCTATGGACCTATTAAGTGGGGCACTTAATCAAATATCAAATATTGAAAGAGCTAAAAGGATAATCAAAATCAATTAACAATCTAAAAATGATTAAATTCCTAGTTGAATTATACATTTAAAATTAATGAATATCTAAAAATGGAAATTCCAAAATTTAAATATATCAAATCCTTTCATCACTACCTTTATGAGTTGTAAAGGTCTTTGAAAATATCTTAAAATATCTAATTTGAGATCCATACCTAGTAATTAAAAATCATAATTACATGAAAACTATTAACTCAGTTGGAATTAGTTTTAAATCACCTAGTTTTATTTTAAACCCATTTCAATCCTAAACTCAACCTTAACTCACCTTGGGTGAGAGTTAATTTCTAGGGCTATAAATACAAGGCCATGCCCATTCATTTATAAGATCTCATAAGCCAAAGTTATAATGATAATTTGGAGAGAGACTCATATAATTAGTGTTACCATTCCTAAATCTTAATCCAAGCAATCACAAGCCAAGGTTCCAAGGAGAGAAAGATCCAAGCAACCTCTATTGTCAAAGACTTCTTGATGCACAAGTTGGGTAATCCATTCAACAAAGACATTTGGAGCTTCCAAGGAAGGTAAAAGACTTTATTATTTTATGTTTTTATTGTGATTTCATTTAGTGTTTTTTACCTAATCTTTCTTTCATGTCTAGGTTAGAGGTGTTAGTATTCTAGTGTATTCATTTCATTTTTTTTCATGAGATTAACATAAGACTAACCTCCCCTCTATGTTAAATTCCTAGTTCACATGATGATACACCTAGTGGGACACAAGCATATAATGAAATTAAGGATACTAATATGTTACTTTTATTTTTTTTAATGCATACTTTAAAATCTTCAAGTTCCATGTTTTTAGTTCATTTTTTACTTCTTTCTATTTTCAGTAAATCACAAGTTGCAGGGATCAATGCCATTTTATTTCAAAATTGATAGGGATCAATGCTAATTTTTTAGATCAACATCAATTATCAGAATAGATCATGATCCTTTGTAAAATAGAGCATGATAGAAACATAACCAACTTGAGTTTTTCTTGGTTTTTTAAATCTTCATTCTATGTTTGAAAATCTATATATTGTTTATTTGACCATTTTCTTGTAGGAAATAGTTAGAGATGTTTTGTTAAATAAATTTTCTATTGAAAAAACCTATGTTTTTCTTTGTTTTTATAGGAAATGTTGATGATCTATCATATCAAAATCAATCTCTATGAATCGGTGTTGATCTTTGTGGATTGATGTTGATCTCTGTGGATCGACTTTGATCCCTACATGAATTGATGACTATATATCTCTAAGATAAAAATAAAAAACATGAGAGTGAAATCCTAAATGTTATTTTGTCACTCAATTTTGAGATTATAATCAAGCAAAACATCTAAAAATTTGCAAGTCCTAAGGTAGAAAAAGCAAAGTTTAAACATGGTTAAATCTTACACACTTTGTCTTTGGTACTTAAAATGCACTTATTTGTTTTCATGCCTTAGTTGTTTTTTTTTTTTCTTTTTTAAGTTATTTCAAGTTTATCAAACAAAAAATTCCAAGGGGCTCAAACTTCATAATACAATTTTTGGTGCCATAAAATGAACTTTCACATTTAATTACATACTCCTAAGTGTTGTTTATTTTATGCTTGTTTGTTGAAAGTTATTTATTTAAGCAAGATGAGTGATGTATGTTTGCTCTCCCTCAGATCATTTTAGGGAAATTAGGTGACCAAAAACACTCATTTTTTCCTTTGTCTCTTTATTCCAAAATCATTAAAATAAAGTCACTAAGGCCCTCCTCAAATTTGTATGGTTTGGGTGACCAAAAATCACCATAAAGTATTTTCACTTCTCTTTATTTTCATGCATTTTGGCTTGTGAGTGAGAGTTCATCACCTCTTTATGGGTTTTTTAGGGAAATGTTGACCCAGGAATTCATCTCCCAACATCATTTCAACCCCACTCTATGGTGCAATATATATATTTAGGGTGACCACTAGGACTCTTATTTTTATCAATTTAAGCAAGCTCTGTTAGTGGTACTCGACCTTGGAACATAGGGGTAATTATAACATCACACTAAACTAAGCAAGCAATGTATGTAGTGGTTGTGAAAAGGAGAAGACCTTTTAATAACAAGCTAGTTGATGTAGATCTAAATTATATGATTGTATCTCTAGTGTTAGACACACTTTGGACCATCTAGAAACAAAGAAAAAATTGATAGTTTAGAACAACTCCACTTGCTATGGATATACTGTTGATGCAAGGCAAGTAGCTCAAAATTCCATCTCAAAACACAAAATCTTGAGAGAAGAGGGGGATTAAAAACCCTACTTTTCATGCACTTTACATTTTTGTATTAATAATTAAAATCATCTCAAAATAAATTATATTGATGGAATTTGATAATATTATGTAACCTTGTCAGTTTTCATATTTAAGATGTTACACTTAGGTGTTTATGTCATTTTATCCTTTCTTGCATGATCTAGAATCGAGCTACCTATTTTTATTTATCTTACCACATCAAAATGAGTCTTGTTTATACATCACCCCTTTATTTAAGGATGTGTTACACCATCTAGTTGACACCATACCTTTGCCTTAGTCTTTGGACAAACTTTTTTATGTGTGTGACATTTGATTGAAAAAGGTGTCATTACATTTCCCAATTAATTTAATTTTTTTTCTTTGAGTCTTGAAACAAACCATATGTCATACCCTTAGAGTGTGATAGCATTGTTCCACTACTCAATTCATTTCAAATACTTGTTTGTTTTGTATCCAAATTCTAATTTTAAAACCAAAGCCATGTGTTCCTTTGGATCTGTACCTAGTACCTTTATGTCATTCATCATTTTTGAGTTGTTGTCTATTTAAATAAGCCTAATTTTATGAGTCGATTTGAAAATTAACCTTGAAAAGTTCAAATATAAACATTGATTGATTTCTTCTTATGCCTTGTGTAATTTTGGCCTATAAATTGATCTTTCTCTTTTGGTTTGTGTAACATAGGTTAATTATTTATTCAATTTTAAAGCTGTTGTTTGTGCTTATATTTGGGGAAGTGGTCTATCTTATGAATTCCTATAGTTTTATGCCTTACACCAACTGACCAAGTTCATGTTTAAATCTGAGTGCCTAGTTTATGCCAAAGTGTTTCAAATTTATTAGATTAAATCTCATACCTTATTTTTTTTAAAGTCTATGTTTTTTCTCACTTTTATAAAAGACCTATAACATACATATTTTGAGCTTAGATTTTTTGCCTTCTCTGAAAGACATAGAAACTTTTGTTTTCTTTAGATTAGAGTTGTTTGAAATGCTTTGTACCTAGAGTTGGGAATTTTGGATTTTATTCATCCACTTAACATTTTTATGTAAGACATTTGACATTAGACTACTTTGTTCCAAGTTTTATCATAAACCTTTTAAGAGATACAACTCCATTTTTTGACCAAGTTAGACCAAGTTTGAACCATTTGTCCTTTGGACATTATTATTAAGATTTTATAAACTCTAGGCCTTTTCAAAAAACATTCATCATTTATCAGAATATGTCTTACTATACTCATAGTGGATCCATGTACAATCTAGGATATGATAATGTGGTTACACAAGATGATATTGATCAAGACCCCTATGGCGATGATGTCATTTGTGAGATGAATCCCTATCTTCCTTAAAACACTCCATCTTGGGAATAAAGTTAAGATCATCTATCTCAATATTTATTCAACATGCCTCCATACTTAGAATAAGACTAAGAAAAAATAGCATAATATCTAGATAGTGTACCTTTAGTTTTAGATCAACTTCAACAACAACTGTACTATGTTAAGATGGCATCGACATATGAACCTTTTGTTTTTATCATCACTTACTTACAAACAAGGAATTTTTTTTAATAAGAACCACAAAGGTAGAGGATAAGTTTTTAGTAGACTTCCCCCACAAAAATTTGTGTAGTCTAGTTATAGTGCCTTCAATTATGCCTTAAAATCAAACCATCAAACATGCCTCCTCAATCACTCATGTTGATGACATACCAAGACCCACATATGATTTTCATAAGAAAGGGCTTCATGGAGGATCATTTTATATAAATGAAGATAACATATCAAACCTATTTGAACTTAGTGCACAATTTTAATAACATGTCCATGGAAAACTCTCCTCTCATCAAGTTAGATCCTTTAATATGGGTATTAATCAAATTTATAGGCTAGGATAATTTGGGCATAGACCCATTCATGAAAAGCACTTTAATTAGAGACATGTTCAATGCCATAGCTATTAAAGAAGTGTTTGTTGCTTCTATTCAAACAAATGTGCCAAACATAGTGGATAACATACAAGTGCCATCCAATCCTGGCCAAAGTGGTGTAACTAAACAAATAAATAGTCCAAAATAAGTACCTTTAGTAAACACCATGAGTGATTCAAAATAAAATGGGGAAGGAAATCCTATGCCCTAATAAACTACCTATAATCCTAAACAAACTACTTCATTAAACATGCCATTACAAATATTAAGTAGTCAAATGCCAATTATCCCCTTGCCTCAGAAAAATTTGATGAATTTTACTCCACCACAATAGATGATTACTAATACTCCATAACAATAGGCACAGTCCAATATACCAATGCAGTAGAGATCAAACATTCTACCAACTCAATAAGGGGTAACCAATGTTCTACCTCATCAAGTAGTGATAAGTATACCTCTCCAATCACAAACCAACATACCTTTACAATCATAAACATTAGGTAATCATTAATGTATGTCTATTATTCAATGACAAATTTCAAACATCCAACAAGCATCTACTTCACAAGAGGTGTTTATACAATAAAGAGGTACTACTATCTAATAAATACCAATTAGGAAATAAGTGAATTTCATTATAAATATGCCATAAATTCAATAATAGGGCCTCAGTTCATAAGTTCCCCTTATTCAGCTAGGTTTGACTATCTAGTAGCAAGTCTCTATTCAATTTCATCATGAACAATACTTTACCCTAAGCCATATCCTTCCATCTTAGCCATAATTCCCTTAAAACTAGACCTATATACTAAATCCAAACTAGAATATATCACCATAATGCATGTAATTCCAATAAACACATCCCAATGTATGGATGCATATTTTTGGTCAATTCCCTAGCCAAACCAACATTCCACAAAAAACCATGCCACCATTATAACCAAGTCAAGGTAATCCACCTTTGACCACCCAGCCTCTACCTCAAGCCAATATTCTATCTAATTTCTTCACATATGAACTATATAAAATGAAAGATGTAATTTCCACCATTCAAGCTAGGAAATAAACCAAATATTTCAAGTTAGATGATGTTTGTTCCTACCCATTCAATATGGAGTATTTACAAATAACATTTCCTCTATGGTATGAACCAATAAATTTTGACAAATACAAGGGTAAAGGAGACCCTAAATCCCATTTAATAGAATTCTTTATTACTTGTTAGCTAGTGTCTTATAGTGACATATACCTCCTACTTTTGTTTCCTTAGAGTCTAGTAGGATAGGATTTGGAGTGGTTCCTAAAATTTATAAAGAACTCAGTATCTAATTTTGATGACCTTTTAGATAATTTTGTGCAACATTTGTCTAATAATCTTGAACATGAGATTTCATTGGCAGATTTGACTAAGGATAAGAAAAATGTCAGTGAAATGTTTGCAATCTATCTATAGTGATGAATACACTTGATAGTTTCACTCATAGTTTACCAGATAAATAATTAGACACTATGTTTACCAAAAATTTGCATAGTGAGATATCTTACCATCTAGAGTTACAATGTGCACACACTTTCAAGGAGATCATTTACAAAGGTTTACTCATTAAAAATTACCTTATTAAAAAAGGGATCATCAAGTTAACCTTGTCAAATAAAAATTAGAATCAAAACCAAGGAAATAACCAAAATCAGAACCAAAACCAAGGAAATGGCTAAAATCAAAACTAAAACTAAGTCTAAGTGAAAGTGTTGGCACTAGCCCAACCCAATAATTATAAAAAATAAAATCAATTCAAAAATAATAAGAATGTTATTTTAAATTGAGTAACCAAGTCATGTCATGTCGAAATGGTGTAAACACTATTTGTTCAGCCTATGCCATAAATGCAAATTACTCACCAACAACCCTTTTAACAAGCACAACCTTCAAAGCAACCTAGACCATCTTAAAAAATGCAACAACCTTTGCCTTTACAAACCCCTCCTTGAAGGAAAAACATGCCTACTCATTGCATCTTTAGTGACCTTGGAGAGCCCATGAAAGCTATGTTTTACAAGTTAACCATTGTTAATCTGATTAGTTATTTGATTTCAAAGAACTATCCTAAGGGCATTCCTTATACAAATTGGTATAGACAAAATGAATTTTATGAATACCATCAAGTTAATGGGATAATTTACACTATTATGTGTAGATCAAGCACCTTATTTAAAATATTTTGGAAAATGGAAAGATAACATTGGATAATAGATTTTATACATCTAATCAAAACTTAGGTATTTATCAAAACCCTTTTCCACAACATAAAAACATAAACAACAAAGTTCAAAACAATAACAATAATAGTATTAATAACCAAGACAACAATAATAATACTAGTAGAATAATAATAATAATGTCAACTAAATGGATGGAACTAATGCTATAACTATTCCAATACCCAATAGACTTACCATGTAGTGGGACATGAATACAAAAAAGTTGTAGGTCATCTTGTGGAGGTCACATTTACACCATCTCCATCAATCTAAGACCAAGTGATAATAGAACATGAATGTTGCTAAACAATTCTAATCAACCAATAAATGTTAGTGATCCTTCTTTGATGTGGGACCACATGTAGTTGTAATATCAAGAAAGGATTACTACTTTTGGAACCTTTACCAATAACTCATCCTTGCCTCATGACCACATACAAGTTCACTAGTAATTAATACATATCCTATCTAGCCCCCCTATACCATCATTTCTTAGAAATAATGACCCTATATCTAATCTTGATTATATAAACACAACTCAATGGTCAAATATTACCATTTTAAGCCCACATCCATCTACCACCAAACCTATCCAACCAATTTTTTTGGCTAGGAACAAGCCATATACCAATATGAATGAAATGATGTTCAATATAGTGGAATAGCTTCATAAAACACATGCAAAAATTTTCATTTTGGATTTACTGTATACATCTACCATCCAAAAAAATATCTTAATAAAGTTTCTAGGCCAATCCAAGTTTCAAATGACATAAGCCTAGATAAATTCCAAGATTTGGTTAGACATCTAAACCCATGTTGATAATTAACCTTTGATAAAAGTGATATCTCATCCCTTGGCCCTCTGCATAATAATCCATTGTACATTAAAGTTGTCATAATGTGGCACAAAGTGAAACATGTCCTTATAGATAATAGATCAGGCCTAAATATTGTATCTCTAAAGCTCAACAAGCATATTTGATATATAATATTTGATCTCCAATTGGAAATTATCACTATCAAGGCCTATGAAAATGAAGAATGGGAATCACAAGGTACCATCATCTTGCCAATTATTATTTGTCCCTTAACCCATGATGCACTTTTCCATGTGTTATACCTAGACCTATCTTATAATTTTATCTTGGGTAGACCTTGAATTCATTAAATATGTGAAATCCCATCAACATTTCACTAGTGTTTCAATTTCTCTGATTTAGGCATGAAGGTCACCATCCATGGATATTTTTATCCCTATGAATATTGTAAACATTTGGAGGTTGAGTATGAAATCTATAACTACCATTTTATCTTAGATCTAGTTCCCAATAAGGATAAGGGGAAAGAAATACTTGTGATTTACTAGAGGCCAATTTCATAGACCCTAATACCCTTGATTAATCTTCCCATATACCACTTCCTAAAATGTCTAATCATTTTACCATCATATCAAATGGCCTATGATAATATTTGAACCATGATACATCACACATAAATAATATTCCATATAAATCCAAGTCCTATGGAAGACCTAAATCCAATCCACCTTGCATGGAATGGTGATGAAAGGGAAATGGAAAAATCTATATTGTACCTCTTATCATTTTCACATGCAAATGATGAAACCTGGTTATACAATGACAAACTTGATAACTATTACAAAAATTCTAAATACCCCATTCTTAATAGGATCATGGAGAATCAAGCCTACAAAGGATGAGGTCTCAAACTAAATTATCAAGGAACACTTGAGCCAATCTTCATATCTTAATATAAAATAACTTATGGCATTGGATTTAAACCACATGGGGGAGACCCAATGTATCTTATTCATTTTCCAATGCCTATGACTACTGATGACTATGATGGAAGTGAAGTAAAGTCTAATAACGGCCTTTATGAAGAGTTGGCCAATCCCAATTTATTTGACACCCATGCTAATTTTACTCTTACCCCACTAGTTTGACATAATCCACTTTCTTTGTATCACCCTCAACTCATATCCTAAGACCAACAAAAATCCACATTGCCTATAAATGAGTGTAGGAATGATGAGGCCTTTTATGATTTTCTAAGCCTAAGAGACCATGTTCCATTGGGAGACCACAAAAAAGGATTATCAATCAAATTGTATCCTATAACCTATTTTAGAGAATGGGTGAACACCCTTAGCCATAAAAAATTAAATAAAACATTGGGTTCCCAAAGTGAAAACCTATTTGAGGAACTTTTAGACCAAGGTAAAAGTAAATAGAAAGGTCAGTCATTTACTAAAAACTTGTTTTAGGTGCCTTTATATAGGGGGTTTCACCTTTCCCCAAACATAACTCATGAGACCACCAATGATGAACTTGCCTATGGGTCTGAATTTAGTTCTAAAGAACAACATGACTTTGATCAAATCATATAATAATTTACAACAGTGTTTGTCATATGTCCATCCCTATCATTGGGAGATTTTGAATCATCTTGTTTAGGATCACTTGAAAATCCAATCCAAATATAATAATTTGTTATTACAATCTAATTTAAATCATTTCCAACCATTTTGGAAGATGGATTGACTCTCCTCCTAGAAGACACTACAAAATTCAACATCAAGATTTCACATGACCTAAAATGGATCAAATTTGGTGCATCCCTCATTGAGGAAGAATGTGACATCTTTACATCCCTTTTAACTAAATTTGTTAACATATTTGCTTAGGCCTATTTAGAAATGTTAGGTTTGGATACTACCTTGGTTGTACACCACCTTGTTGTACATCCTAATACCAAGCTTGTGAAGCAAAAAATTATGGAAGATGCATCCTCAAATTATTGTATTAGTAAAGGAAAATATGTAAAAACTCTTAGAAGCTAGATGTATTTAGCTAATTGACTACTCATATTAGATCTCAAATGTTATGTTAGTTATCAAGAAGATAGAAGGAATCAAAATATGCATTAATTTTAGATATATAAATAAGGCACGCCCCAAGGAAAAATTACCTCTACCAAACATTAACATGATATTTGAATCCATAGTGGGGTATGAAATGCTTTCAATGATGGATGGATTTTCATGATATAACTAGATATGAATTGCATGAGAAGACTAACATAAGATAGCATTCACCCTTCCATGGGTAACATTTTGTTATCAAGTTATGCCATTTGGTCTCAGGAATGCTGGGGTAACATACTAAAGAGCCATGATTTTTGTATTTCATGGTATTATGCATGATATTGATGAAGATTATGTCGATGACATACTAGGTAAATCAAAGACCTATACTAATCACCCAACTATACTAAAACAAATATTTGAGAGGATACATGAGTACACGGTTAGACTCAATCCTAATAAGGTTGATTTTGGAGTTACTTTAGGCAAATTGATAGGCTTCATCATCTCTCATCAAGGCTTTGAATTTGATCTTGCCAAACTCCAAGACATTATAAAGATGCCACCACCTTCTAATTTGAATTAGCTTCATAGTTTGTAGGGAATGATATAGTAAATTAGACCCTTCATTTATTATTTGGATGATAAATGACATACATTTACAAACTTAATAAAGAAAGGTGTCACATTTCATTGGGATGAAGAATTTTAGAAAGCTTTTCAACACCCTAAAGAATACCTTACTACTTCTCCTATTGTATTGCCACCTATACTAGGAAAACCGTTATTATTGTACATATCTATAATTAATAAAGCCCTAGGGGAACATTTATATCAACATGATGATAATGAAAAATAACAACTATGTATTATCTCATCCATACACTGGTTACGTATGAACATAGTTATATGCCTATTGAAAAAGATTATTTAGCTATGGTCTTTACAACTCATAAACTATGACATTACATGTTAAAAAATAAGACCATAGTTATTTCAAAATTTGATCCACTCAAGTATCTACTATCCAAAATAACTTTATAAGGCTACATGTATAAATGGATTATGCTTTTGAGTAAGTTCAAGATAGAATACATCAATCAAAAGGCCATAAAGAGAAAAGTACTTGTAGATCAGCTAATTGAAGCTCTCCTTGTAGATATCAAACCATTAACTTTTTAATTAAAAATAAGTCTATCATAACCATCATTAAAACACCTCATGAGGAGTAGCATTGGAAGATATATTTTGATAGATCATTTAACTCACATGGATTGGGTGTAGGCCTATTTTTTATTACACCATAGGGGAATCTTATCCCTAAATCATTTGGTATCATCTTTCCTTATACTAAAAACATGGCTGAATATGAAGCACTCATTATAGGGATTCACTAAGCAATACAATGAAATATTTAACATCTTAAGGTTTATGGTTATTTTTAGGTAATAATCAATAAGGTTACAAACCAATTTTAGACTAAGGATGACAAGTTGGTGCCATACAAGGTCATGATTAACACTCTCAAACAATACATTATTAATGCACAATTTGAACATATTCTAAAGGTCATTAACATAAAAATAAATTCCATGGCCACTAGTGGCTCTTTGATTCATCTTAAAAATAAGGAAAAGTAATATCAATTCTCCATTAAAAATATTCTAGTGTTAGCTCATGAACATTTAACCATCACAATGATCTATGATATTGTTGCTCCTAGCTCTATATGGTATTCAGACCTCTTTACCTATCTTCATGATCATATTATGCCACTAGACCTATCTCCTAAATAGATAAAGGCCTTTATCCACCAAGCCTCATGATATAACTTACTTGAATCAACCCTTTATCACTATAGATTTGATGGAACTTTGATTTATTTTTAACTTTTGCATAATCAAAATTAGCATTAAAGGATGTTCATGAAGGAGTATGTGGAGCCCACACAAGTGAGGCCATCCTATCCAAAAAGCTCTTACATATCAGGTATTATTATCCAATTATGGATGTAGATGTAGCTATCTATGTTAAAATAAACAAAAAAATTTAAAGGCATGCCAATCTAATTCATGCCCTAGTCAAAACACTCAAACCAATGCTTACACCATGTCCTTTTGCTACATGGGGCCTCAATCTCATTGGGAAGATAAAACTAACCTTTTATAATGGCCATAAACACATACTTACCATTACCAAATATTTCACTAAGTGGGTTTAATATATACCCCTCACTAATGTGACTATAAAACAAATTTCCAAGTTCATATTTAACCATCTCATCTACCACTATGGTATCTCATCTAACATTATATCTGATAATGGTAGATCATTTAAGAATATGGATGTCAAATCACTATGTGTTGAGTACAACATTACTCAATATTTTTATATGTCATATTACCCACAAGGTGATGTCCAAGAAAAAACATCCAACAAAATCATTGTTAACATCCTCAAAAATATGGTCAATGATGTGCGTTGTGATTAACACCTCTAAATATTTCACTCCCTTTCGGAATACTACACTAATTATCCTACCCCAATAAGATCCACTCCATATTCCATAGTTTATGGAATTAAGGCCATTCTTCCCATTGAATTTGAGTTACCTATTATAACACAAAATTTCACCCTTGTGAGAGGGTTCTTTAGGATCTCTCACTCCTGACTACAAAATGGGATCAACCTTAGGTTGTGGGTATCCTATGATGGGGTTGAACCTCTATAGAAGGTTGGTTCCTCTTGGTAGCTCACCTAAACTACTAATTCTTCTTGGAAAAGGGATGGAAGGGTTGTAAAATATGAGTAAAACATATACAAGGTGATGCACCAAAATGAAAGACACATAAAATTACATGAAACTAATAGTAATGATGTTTAAAGACAACCCTTACTCACACAAACTCTCAAACTAAACATTTTGCATTAACATTTCTAAACCATTTTCATTATATAAGAGATGAAGTATAGAGGAGTATAAAAAATCACACTATACCTTCATCAATGACCAAAAAATCAAAATTTTAGACTTTCAACAATGGTGTAATACCTATAAAAAGGAAAGAAAGAAGGAAAATTATTGAAGAAAACCTCTTTGTAAAGAAATCATGAAAAAACTAACTAGAGCACTAGATGTAAGAAATAGGTAGGCAAAATAAGTTGTCTTATTTCTTCAAAAGGTTGTTTTTACAAAATTTGATAGGGTTTTTCCTTGTCAAATGAGAGTATATCTTAAAAATAGGGAAGCAAAGGGATATATAGGAGAAAAAGGGAAGGGAGAAGAGAAGAAAGCTCATATAATTCAATAAATATCACTCAACAACCTTCCATGTAGTCTCAACAACATTTATATTACTTAATCATTGATCCTCTCTTAGCAAATTAACCTCCAAGATTTAAAAGGGTCTTCAAGCTCACCCATTGGTCTAAAAAGGCACTATAAGACAAAAATATTTGAGGAAGATGATGTTACACTTCACTAAATTTGAGAAAAATTATTCAAAGGTCTATAATCCTAATTGAATGATCAATTTTTTTCCTCAAATCCGGAAACTCCTCCACTTGACATATACACCCCATTCCACTTAGCTTCTAAAAGTTACTTTGTAACATGCTTAGTGATCCTAACATTTGATGCTTGCAACTAAACTTAAAGGTTAACTTTGAGTGTTTACATTTATCTATTTCCTTTTGTTATCAACTCATATTTTCTCCTCCAACCTAAAAAATACTCCATAAAACCTTAAAATCTCTTTGAATCCATTGATGGAGGTCTTCAAGCTTGAGACACCTTGAACTAGCTATATGAGAACCTACTCTCAAAGCCATTTATCACCATGAGAACCAATTTTGGACCTGTATAAGGATTTAAAACATCCATATAATTCCTATTAATAATAAAATTAAGATTTATACAACCTTTAAGACCTATAACAATTATAGAAATCTCCATTAAACCTACAACCATTCACAAATTATCAAAAAACTTTGGTCTTTGACCTTTTAGCTTATCAAAGCACCCTAGAAACCATTTTTAAGGGATAAAAATTCAATATAATGGTTATTAATGTCCCATTATTCCTTTTCCATTCATTTATAACATTACTTTCTTTGGAGACTTACAAAAATAGATATTTTTTGGTCATTTTGGGCCTTGTAGGCACCCACACATGCCAAATTATTATGAAAAATAGGTAAAAAAATGATATTTAGAGATTCCCATACATTATCTACGTGGTTTCTAAGTTATTTCATGTCATTTAATGGAACTATGGGTTCAAAAACAAAAAATTGGTCAAAACAAGGTCTTTACCAGCTTAGACATGCTTACCTTTTTAAAGATCATGCATAAAATATATAATTAAATCATAAAAATTCTTTCCGTGTATCTTTATCCCAAATAATTCTTTAAATTTATTTAGAATCTTGGGTTCCCATGTGGAATATGTGCAAATATATGTACATAAAATGTTTGTTTATGGGGTTTTACACGCAATCTGGACCTAGTTATAGTCTTAATGATAGTTCATAGACCTAAATATCTTAACTAAAATAAAACCATTATGTATTTAAATTAAATAATTTTAATAAAAACATATAAAAATAATTTGTCCCGACTCCTTATGGGGTGAAAGATATGAGCCTTTGAAGAAGGGGTTTGAAATGGGTGTTAAGACTTGAAAAGTTTGAATTAGTTATAAAGGAAAAAATTGACCATATAATTAACCTTTATTTTATTTTAACCACCTAAAAAATATGTAAAAAAACTCTATCATGAATATTAAACTTCAAAAAAACTTTGAAACAAGTAAAAGATTTAGACTTATACACACATACCTATGTTTTGCATCCTTTAACTAACTCTCAAGAGCATACTTGTATGAAAAAATGAGTGTGAACACTTTAATAAATTGTATTAATACTTATAAACAACTTAAAATAACTCAAAAATATCCCAAAATGTTAAAAAAAACCTATGTCATACATGTACTTTTAAAAAACCTTCTAAGCTCCAATGGTGGTTGTCAATAGACAAGCACATGGTTGTGTCAAAATAGTGGATTATTAAACTAAATATGTGTCCTAAATAATATTATTTATGCTGATAAACACTCATTAAAACCATTTTTACTAAGTTTCATAGTTATATATCACCTATAGAGACATGTAGATGATTTTTTCTCAAAAATAGCTAGTGGGTTGCCTACATCCATGACTGATTATGATTAAGTGAGGTATATAACAAATTATTTAGTTATTAATTATGGAATTAATATATTTATGTGGTCATTTATATCTTTTTTACCAATTTTGAGATGTTGAATCCACCTGTAGATGCTCCAAAAACACCAATTTATCCAAAATTGTCAAGGGATTCTTGAGTTTTCATTGAGAGTGCCTTAGGTATGAGATAAAACAGGGGTATATCCCTTGTTTTTAATGAAAAATTTAATTTATGTGTGGTTTTAATAGGTAAAAAGGACCCTCTTTACCATGTTCATAGGTTAGACCACCTCTTTATCACCTTTAAACCTTCAATTTCCCTAAATTTACCCTCATTATAAGACCATGTGTTTTAATCTTGGACTCCATGAGAAAATGCTTGGAATATTAGTGTTGTGTGGAGTGTTATGATATAATTATTGAGAATTAATTTATCATATCCATCTATATATACACCCTTGTACTTTTCATAAAGAGACTAATCCCTCCATGTACAACTAACTAGGCCTATTGGCTATAGTGTCATGATTTCAATAGTGAGGAATGCCATCTTATAATGTATTATATCTTCAAGATCCCTTAATGAATTTTATGTCCTTAATTAATATTCACTTAACTTAATTTTACTCCATAAACCAACTTCTAATCTATGAATTCATACTCCTTAGCATGACCAACCTTGACCCCATGCCACTGTCTAATCTAAATGAAGGTGGTTGTAGGTGGAGATTATCTTTCTTGATGTAGGTGGAGATTTTATTTACATCTTGAGGATTCTTTATATCAATGTAAAACCAATCCCATACTAGTTTTCTATATGGTGTCTTATTTTATCTTTGAGAATCTCTTATGACCTATATTCAAACACTGCCACCACCCTTATTTAGCATACATTGGTATAGCTAAGGTAACAAATTTTGTTGAGGACACATGTAGGTGAAAATTTACCCTAAGAAACTTTTCTCAATCTCCTTGAATTTTTTTATGGTCACTAATTCATCATGATTTATCACAAACCCCATCTTCATTGATGACTAGGTAGTCTATCCTTCAAGCATCATGACTAGTCTTTCAAAGTATGAAAAAAAACTATAGTTCATGTTATAAAAATGGAAATGTTTTAATTGGTGATTTATGTTCAAGACACTATATCCAATTCCTTTTATTTTATCTTAGGTCATAAGATCATATTTCATACTTGGATACACTCAATTCATGCTTGGAGGTCATATCTTCAACCTACACCTAGTCAGTCCTCAAAATCACCTTAGAATGGTTGTAGGTATGCATTTAAATTTGAATTTTTATATGGGAAGGATAAAAAGTGTTTTGATGTTTCTTGAAAATTCCTTTGAGTTCTACTTTCTTCTCAAACACCCAAAACTCTCCTTTATTACATTTCTTGATCTCATTACTCCTTATCATGACTAAAGATGTTATATGATTATGTGTAGTGATTGAGATAGACTTTATAGATGTAAAACCAATCCTCATATTAGTTTTCATATAGTATTTTGATATAGATCAACTTGTCAAAAAGTCTTAACTCATCCAATTTAACACACTGTATTAGACCTTAAGACCTCTCTTGTAGCCTTTTTTTGGTTTTCTTACTTGTACAAAAAAGTGGGGAGTGATTGTAAAAAATAAATACCCATTATAGGTGCCATATAATAATTTGTACCTCTCCAACAATTTTTTTGGTCAAAAATAACTTTTGGACCCTTTTTCTACGATTAGACCTCTCTAATTAGGTCTATTTATGGGCTAGTTTGACAAAGGCTTCTATATCCATACTAAACATATCCGTACAATACTAAAACCTATTTTATATATTAAATCACATGAAATATTATAATATTACAAATTTTTAAGCTTTTTTCACCTGTTAGAATTCTAAAAAATGGCCTTTTGCCTTCAAAACCCTAACTCAAGGTTTTTTCCTCTTGCACAATCCTGAGAGGGGTAATAAATTCTTGAACTCTATAAGGACTTTTAACCACTGTAAAAGTTATTTTACCTCTACCTAATATCTACACACCCTTGTTAACCATCAATAAATATTCATAACACCTATGGTCCACTTTTTTATAGATTTGTATGCTTAACTTCTCAGGGTATCTTAACAAAGGGTGTTCTTGACCCTAATTCTTTATTTTCTTCCATTATACCTGGATTGATAAATTGATATAAGATTTATGAAATTCATGTAAATTAAACATGAGCCACCAATCCACTATAAACTTGCATGTGTCATCATTTAAACATTTGGGTCTCTTAAGCATTATTTGCCTCACTAGCCATATAGGTAGTCCTAGCAGTTATAGGTTTTTTTTATGTTTTAATAGTTTTTTTATGTTATTTTAGGTTATGAGAGTTTGGAATATATCTACACATAAATAACCAACTCATTTTCACTTTGTAAAAACATCCCAAATCAATCTTCTCTCCTTCCAACCCTACCTCCTAGACAGTCCATTCCACAACTTTGTCTTCATATAATTCATCTCCAAATGGTGTAAAGTATACCTTGAGCACATGTTTCTTATAGATGTAAAACTAATTCATATATTGGTTGTATATATTCACCTACAACAATCCTCTTTTTGGATTAAGATAGGGGTATGAAGTTGAGGTTGGATTCAAGGTGTTTGGCAAGAGAATAGAGTTGAAAGGGTTATGGCCAAGGTAAATACAAATGTGTTTGTGTGTGTGTGTGTGTGTGTGTGTGTGTGTGTGTGTGTGTGTGTGTGTGTGTGTGTGTGTGTGTGTGTGTGTGTGTGTGTGTGTGTGTGTGTGTGTGTGTGTGTGTGTGTGTGTGTGTGTGTGTGGACGTGTGTATTTGTATTTACCTTTATCATAAAACTTTTAACTCTATTCTCTTTCCAAACACCTTGAATCCAACATCAAATTCATACCCCTATCTTAAGCGAAAAAGATGATGGTTGTAGGTGCATATTTTAGGCTCTTGGGAATAAAATGTTGTATTAAAGAACATCTTTCATATTTTTCAAAGGATTTATATCCTTCTAAATGATTATTTTAACTCCAACTAATCCACAAACCAAGCTCTAACCTTGAACTCCTTTAAGTTCACTTCACTATTTACAATATACCTATGGTTGTAGATGCATATTTAGTGAGTTTAAATATCCTCATTTTTCATTAGGTAATATAGGGATATGATTTGTTGTGAGTTTTTCCTTTGTGATATCACATTTTCATTTGGATAGGTTAAGGTAAATCTCTCATATTTACAACATCCACCAAATGTCTTCATTCTATGGATTTAGACCAAATAGTCCACTTTAGTTTTGGTTAGGTAGGAAAACCTATAACAATGTTAATTTTAGTGTTTGCAAGGCTTGAGTGACCCCTAGCCATCACCTCTCTAATATATTGGTTTTAATCATGCTTTATGCTTAATCCATTATCATTATAATGTTTTATAACCTTCCTAATTTCTATTTTTCTAGTCACTGTAAGTACCCCCTTTGTGCTCTTAGCCTTATATTGTGTAGGCTTTGAATAGGCTTAGTTAAGCTTGAATCACCTTAATTGACTTGGAAGATAGAAAAGGAATCAGAATGTGCTAATAGATAAACTTAATTAATATATTTTCTTTAGTTGACATTTTCTCATTGAAACATTTAAAACATCTAAACACCCATACTAGTAGGCTTATGAATAGTAAATGACTACGTAGCATTTTGATTACTTTATTTGAATATGATTCATCATATTGTTAAGTATATGATATGTCCATATTATTTTAAACTCATATCTCTTCATGTTTTTCACTCCCCTCAACCTCTTCTCAACATCTAAAACCTTTGTCACCCTACTCTTCACTGTGCTTGCTCATTTGGCTTGGTTGTAGGTGGCCATTTCAAGATGATCCTTGCATACTTAATTATTCCTTGTGTTGACCAATGATGTCACTTTATCTTAAAGTTGTTATAAGTCTTATGATTTCAATCATCCAACATGGTTTCCTTAAAATTATGACATTTTTCACATTGGTAAACACTCGTGTCTACCTTGTACCCTACATGTAGGTCATGACTAACTATGTGCACTCCTTAAAGGTTAAATCTATTTCTTCTTAACTATATATGTTTCATCACCTTATCTAAATAATATTACATAATTTTGGTCACCTCTTCAAATTTCATAAGGATTTAATTTCCAAACACCATATACTACTTTACACTTGTCCTTTGTGTGTATGGACTATAGTAGAGTATAGCTTTAAAATAAGGTCTATGAAGTGCATTAGAGTGAGACACCTATTTAATTCAACTTGAAAAATTCCCTCATCAACCATGACTATAATTTCAAAGACCCGTTTACCATCCTTAAGAGCACCCTCTTACACTCAGATATAGGTGAAGTTTTTAAACACTTGTATAGACTGAAGAGGAGTTGGGAAGCTGATTTCCAAGTTGTATAATTTGTTAATTATCTATATACCCCTTCTCTACTCTAATTTTATTATAAACTCATGGTTTTTAATTTGAGATTAATTGAGTGAAGGAGATACAAAAATAATCTAATGACCTTATTTCCACAAAAACTACCTTAATAAATGCTAACAAGAGGAAACACAATTGTTTATCTCTCCCAACTTGACTCCCAAGATTGATATTTCATTAGGATGGAATTATTACTTCTTTACTTGTTGAATATTTTTTCAATTAGGATCACTAAAATTACATGAGGTGGATCTCCATGATCAATCAAGATTATTTATATCTTGTACTAGAACTTTGATTATTGTAAGTGCTTATTTGGCTCATTGACAACATTTGAGAACAACCTATTATCTCTTACCTTTCTCATATCTCTCATCCTCAAAAAAATTGGACTATGTGACCTTGAAATCCAATGAACCTCTAAAAACATGAGACGTATCATTAAACCCTATTGACTCTCTTCACGCTATTCTCTTATGTACAAAAACTGTACTGACTATAGATGTTCATGAGGTGAGAGTGAATTTCTTGATGGTATCCCATGATTTATGATGATATCATGGTATTGGATGAATTCATTTACACTCTTAGTGATGTCAATACATGATCAACATGGATTTGGATCTCCTAAGCCATGTTAGATGGATTTGCAAACCTAAAACTTATTTTAACACTCCATTAACTTGCTCAAAATACCATTTTGGATCATATTCTTAATTAAATATTGATTATTAATAGCTCAAGGGTGTTTTTTATGGAATTTTAATATAATACCTATTTATTATTCACTACAAACCTGAAACTTAGCCTCTAAATATGATAGACATTTTGCATAAGCCTCGACGAGAAATAAACCATGTAAATAAGGATGTCTCTTTCAATAAAAATTTGAATTACATGAATTTTTATGGTTATATATGATTTATGGAATATTATATATGATTTATGAGCTTTTTAAACCTCTGAGAGCAACCAACATGAAGAGAAAACAATATTTGTAGCAAAATTCATCAAAGCAACATGTACACTAAGACCTTATTTCCTATGAAAATTCCTAATGGAGATGAATTATAAAATGAAACCATGATGAAATGGATATCCAATACTCTTATAAAAAATTTAAAAAAACATTTTTCTACATTATTTTTATATTTGTACAACTAGGTGCAGGAACAAACCCCTCTCAGATGTATAGGCAGTAATGAACTACTATCACACTTAGTGATATTTCATAAATAATAGGCCATAATTATATAGAATAATTACACCATTTTGAATCTGAATATGACCCATAAAAATTTACAAATTTTTATCTCCTAACTCTCTTTCTCTTGACCGTATTGATTGAAAATTTGAGGCTCTCTTAGAGATGTCCAAGACTGCACCAAAATGGTTTTTCCCTATAATGAATAAATAAAATCCTATATATTCAATAAAATACTTTGGAAAGATTTTTTATGATGTAAATGACCTTTAATTCATTTTTAAAACCTTTTAATGTTCTTGAAGATACATTAATGGTAGAAAACATGTTTTATGCCTAGTTTGTAGCTAATAGGTTTTCCTTACCTCTGTTGGTTCCATTTCTTGGATATATTTTTAGAGGAATAAGAGGGGATATTAGTGAAACCATTTATTCATGCATATGATATTTTATCTTCTTTATTAAGAAAAATTCTAAAAGAACATGTTCATCTAAATATCTAAAAGGCTAAAAAATGCATCTTTTTGATTCCAAACTCCTCTCCTCCACTACCAATGACTTGAAATGGCATTGAATATGTATAAATAGAGAAAACATGCCATAATTTTGTTTAAGTAACTAAAAACTAATTTTAATTATCCAAAAGGTCACTTTTTCACATGAAATTTCTATTTAGAAGTCCCTCAAGTCATATAATGCACTTTTAGGGCTATTTTGGGGAAATTAGCTTATCTATACATAATTTTAACTTGTTAGAATATTTTACACCTTGTAAAAACCTCCTTATTACACAAGAATTCTCAAACACCCTAGAAACCAACTAGATCCTTCACTTGTAGTTCAATACCCATTTCTAGGCCTTTTTTCTTAAAATCTCTAAATTTAACTTAAAACTTGCTTAAAGTGTTTCAAAAGAGTGTAAGGAGCATGAGATAAGGAAATGAAGTTTGTATTCTCTTTCCACCATTGGATCATCCATTGCACTAGGACCTTGCATAGCTCCTCACACCACACCAAGACCTTCTAAGATACTATACTACATCATCAAGTCAGGACTAGAAAGAGACTAGTCATGGAGGTAAAAGGTCATTAAATGGTCTAGGAGAGTGTCCTAATCCATCTAGGAAAACATTTTGCATGTAGGACAATTTTGGCCAACATTACTAGTGACCTCCTAGGATTGTATGCATGCCTATGCAAAAGACTAATCACCTTATTCTATACATTAGGCTTACAGGGACATAAAAGTCTTTTTTTAATTATTTTTAAAATAATCACAAGGCTAAAAAACTTCTAATTGGAAATATCAAAACAAAAAGGATAACCCAAAACAAAACAATAAATGTACTCAAATCACTTAGGGAAGGGAAACACACAACAAAAGGGAAATGTGCACAAGGCACTTGGAGGAAAATAATAAAATCTACTCTACTATGTTCAAAGTTATAACTTCCTTTTAGTAACAAGGTTTTAGATGAATCCCATTTACTGGGATGGGTAATAGCTCTCCATCTAGCTAGGCAAGTTGAAAGGCATTATGTTATTTGCATCCATGGATCAAATAAAGGCCACCCCATAAGCTATCAAACTTAGTATGGTTTCCTATCTTGGACTAATTTGAATCACACTTGAGGACTAGATCACCGTCATTAAATTATCTTGCTATGGATCTCTTATTAAAGGCTTTCTTGACTTGATCTTGGTGTGGTTCCATTATCTTCATTTCAAAATCCCTCATTTCTTTAAGTTCCATGAGTTCTACCATACTCACACTCAGATTTTCACACTCCATCAACTCAAGTTTATGGGCTAACTCCAAGGTAGGTAACTCAAGAGAGATGGGAAACTTAGCTTCTCTCCCATATACTAGGAAAAATGGTGATTCACCAATGGCAACTATTGACTCTATTTTGGCCCTTCAAGACAAAATTGGGCACCCCTATCTAAAAACTTAGCCACTTGAGTTTATATATTTAGTTAGGTATAGTATGAAAGTTTCATTTAGAAGATGTGTTCTTTGCCAAAGCCACAACAAATGTATAAGTCTATTCCTTTTAGAAAGTTCATTTTTGGTCTTTGCTAAGCCTTTACCGAATTCTTTCAATTTTTTTTCTAAGCCTTTGTTGAATTCTTTTAGACTTTTTGTCTGAGGATTTTTCCTTAAGTGTATTTATTTCAAGCTTTTCTTTCAGACAATTTATCTAAGATAAATCTCTTGAAGACAAAGTGTCAAATTCTTTTGAATAAATTGTCCATGTAATTTTTTTGAAGGTACTTTACAATTTTTCTAAAATATATCTTTGAAGCCAAAAAGGACACTTTAAAATTTTCCAAAGGGTATATTTCAACTTTTCTAAAGGGTATGTTGTAAATTTTCCAAACAATATATTTCAACTTTTCTAAAGGGTATGTTTCATTCTTCTGAAGGGTATCTTTTGTGGCAAATTTTTTCCCAAAAGTTACTTTGTAATTTTTCTGAAAGGCATTTGCAAGAAGGCCAAAAGTTACTTTTCAAAAAGTCTAAAGGGCATTTGAACTTTCTTGAAGGGACATTTTCAAAAAGTCCAAAATATTTTTTTAGTGGGAAGGTGGACCATTTCAAAAAATCTGAAGGGTATTTTTTCCTTTTATAAGGTCATTTTCTAAAGTTGAAGGATACTTACAACTTTTTTGAAGGGCTATTTTTGAATTACTGAAGGGTCATTTGAAGGAAGTTTAAAGGGTCATTCCAAATCCAAAGGTTTGATTCAAGAAACCTAAAGGAACATTTTGAAGGGCCATATAGAAAGTCTAAAGGAATGAATTCTTTGGAAAAACTTGTCCAATACAAAGGAAACAAAAGGGTCAAGACAAAGAGTCTAAAGAAAATGCCTAAAGGAGTGATGGCCTAAAACATGTCAATTTCAAACTAAGGGAAATAGCCATTGGCATCAAAAGGCTTAGCAAGAACCTTAAGGCAAAAAGAGATAACAAATGGAAAAATGTAACTGAAGCTTTGACTCAGTTGTAATAAATGTAACTAATGCTTTTGGTTTAATTATAACTCATTGTAATTTATCCATTCAATGACATGGCATAGCTCACCCACTTCTCTCCCATGTAAATATAATTGATTCTTTCAAAATGACACATGTCCAAGTGACCCTTGGACTTCATTTGATTGCTCTACCTCTCAAGGCTATATATATGCATTCTCTTGGCTCATTTTATAGCCTCTGCTGGTTATTGGAAAAACTCTAGCCATATTAGTAATAAAGTAACTCTTGAAGAAATATATAAGTGTTGTTACCACTCACATGCTGTAACATTGAGTAATGACTTGAATCTTATTGGTCTAGTCTAGTGAAAGATTGCCTTTTTCTAATGTGTACTCTTGATGGTCTACCAATTTACATAAAGTAGATTATTGTAGGTCTTTGTTAGTATTCTTTCTTAAGTGTTGAGATATAATAGAAGTGATTTGTGATTTTATCTCTCCTTAGAATCATTGTCACCCTTTCTAAGAATCATATACCTTCTTGAATCTAGCATCTGAAGCATTGATGTAGTAATAAATCCTAAGGTGTGAGTCTTGTGTGAGAAACACCTTATTTGTTTTAAGTAGTGGTTGTATTCAATTGGGAGGAGATTATTCATTGGTGCATCACCATTTTGTTTTCTTAGTTGTTTCCCTTAACCCTTTTCATACACAATTTATATATTAGAGAGAGATTTAAAGGTGCATCAAGGGGATCTATCCCCTAATCTAGATATTCATCTCAATGAAATTGTCATTGATAGAAAGAGCGATGATTCCATTTTTTTTATTGGATGAGGAGAGTTGATCATTTACTCATGGGTGTAAATCCAAACATCAACATTTTTTTGCATGCTCAATGGGACCTCTAAATCCTAGAAGATTATCCAAGATTGGTGCTAGTCTTGGCATTGTTAAAGTTGAAAGAAATAACTACATTCAGTACCCAAAAACTCCATCAAAGATTTAAAGTCTTTGGTTGATGATCAATCCTATTTTCCATGCCAAAGGTGATCACTAGGTCTACAACTAAAGGTGTACCTTTTGAGTTTATGGAATTACCTCCATATTCCACCAAAAGGTATAGATTTGTAAACACTCATCCTTATAAAAGATATTTTGTGTTTAAAGCTTATAATTTTAGGCTAGATTCCATTCCCAACATCCATAGAGATCATTCCAAAATGGCTAGAAGACAACCTTTTGTACCTTTCACTAGGGCATCTCCCTTGCATCTTGCCCAATATGATCAAATTCCAAGAGCTACCCTCAAAAGTGTCCCATTTTTTAGTGGAGATGGTCCTATTACTACTATTGAGAAAATTTATAATATAATTTTTTTAATATCCATAATATTACCCAATAAATGTAACTATTAGGTTATTTTCCTTATCTTTCAAAGGAAAAGTTTTGGACTAGTATGGGACCCTAACTATAAATTTTATTGGCTCATGGGATGAGTTGGGGACTCTATTGACTAATAGGTTTGGGGAAAGAAGTGATCACATATCTATAGCTAAGAAATTTACCATAATAAAGAGGGAACCACATGAATTCATGTAGGATTTTAATACCAGGTTCCAAAAAAATTGGGATAGAATCCTAATTCTTGTGAGGCCAACTACAAACTATGCATTTTTGTACTACTTGAAAGCATTAAATAGTGACATTGCCATGATGATTCAATCTATGGGTGGAAAAACACTCCATAACACCTATTAAATGTCCATAAATGATAATAATTATCTTTTATAAGTAAGAAAGATATCTCCTAGACTTCCAATGCCACTATTCCCTGATTTGCATTCTCTTAGTCAAAGTGCATTGCCCACTTTAGCTCTTTTGCTTAGTTAAGAAAAATATACCATTACCCCTACCAATGAAATCCATGAATTTAAAAGGATACTTCAAAGTGTTACAAATTAGTTATTTTACCTCAAAAGACAACAATCTCAAGGTTATAGACCATCTCAATCCTACAATCAATTTGGATAAATAAACATACCTCCTTTTCAAGGTAATAATCAAGGACAAGACCAAATTACCCATGTCAAGCCTTATCAAAGATATAATCCTAGTGCTTCCTACTCCTATAAATACCTTTTCCTCACTCAAAAAAAATTATTCCAAGAACAACCCAACTATCCATCTTTTGAACATGGTCAAGAACAAGTGGCTTATGTAAACAAAATGCAAAATCAAGGCATGACTACACAAGGTGATTTAACATCTCAATTTTAAAATTTTGAGATGCTAATGAAATTTTAGATGGAAAAAAGATAGGTTTAATTTTAATCCACTCTCATGAATCATTTTGAGGGTGAGTTTTATGCTATTAATTATGTAGGGAATACAAGCAATCATAATACTAGTGCTACCTCTAATACTAGGTCCAAATGGAGGGCTATTGATGAAGCTCAAAGAGATAATAAAGGACCTATTGTGACTCCTAAATCATATCATATGGTAATTGGGTCTAATAAAGCTCCTAAACTACAAGAAAATTAGAGGATTCTAAATTTTAGGATATCTACTATAACTGTACCTCCACCAGCTTCATCATAAAGTGCAAATGTTCATAAAGAGAACCCCAAGGTGAGTAATCCTTCCATTAATGTGGTAGACTAGATGAATAATATCCATATGAACATACCATTGTGGTATTATATAACATTACTAGGGTAGAAAGATATACTCCAAAAGGAATTACATGGATTGGGTAAATAGGCTAGCCCATCTAGATATGATAATGTCATTCTGGTAAATGTAACTCAATCTATGGATGGTCAAGTGAAGAAAGATGAGAAGACTCCTCATTTTTAAATATATATAGTTATTTGTGATTTATTGGTTCATAATTACATCATTTATAGTGGAATGAGCACATCATTTATGCCAAAATGTATAGCAAACAAGCTAGGCCTCAACTATGAGTCAATGGCTAAAGGAGTTTTGTAATTGGATGGATCAGCAACCAAGATTTTGCAAGTAATAAAAGTTTTTAATTTGACCCTTAACTATTTTCATAATTTTTAAATTTCCCATGATGTGGTAGTAGCATATCTACCTCCCTATTTTTCTCTTTGCTTGTCAAGGGACTTTACATCCAAGATAAGTGGATATTTGGTAACCAATAAGTCCTACATGGTGTTTAGGACAAAATATGACACTAAGGGGAATACTGAGTTAGAAATTATCGATATAAATCACTTGGAACCATATTAATCTAAGGTGGAAAATTTTAACTATGCCATCATTGATAAGAGGAGCTTCATGTTGACCAATCTCCGTCATCTTCCCTCGAGGGAGTTTCTAATTTATTCTTAGATGAGTGGGGAGATGACAACTCTGAGCATGATCCTTACAAGTTTATGGAATAATCTAGTCTTAGATTATATTATATGAATGATAAGATCTATTTCATGCCTAATTTGATTAATCCAAGTGAGGATGTGAATGGCTTGTGGTATCTTTTCTTTGATGGATCTAGAAGTAAGATTGAGGTAGGTGGTGAAGCTATGCTAGTTTCACCTTCAAAGTAAAGGTATTTTTCAGCCTTCAGGTTTCAATTCTAATGCACTTGTAATGTGGTAAAGCATGAGGCCCTTATCCATGACCTTGAATGGGAAATGAAAAGAGGTGTCAAGGAATTACAAGTGTTTAGTGATAGTGAGCTTGATGTGAATCAAGTTAGAGGGTAGAATTTGAACAAGAACTCCTTGCTCAAATCTTATAAGCATAGTGTTTGGGACCAAATAAAATATTTCATGGCTTTTACTATCAGATATATTCCAAGGGAAGACAATAAACATTCTGATATGTTGACATCTATTGGTGCTCAATTTGATGTTCTAAAGGGCATAAAGGAAGACAAAAACTAGCCTAATCTAAAGGTGATTGTCAGACCTTCTATACTAGATAATGTCACCAACTAGTAGGTCTTTGATAGCGATCAGAAAATATAAATTATACTATAAGAATAATATAATTTCTCTACCAAAAATTAGTCTAAGTTAAAATAATAATATTGAGGGAAGTTTTTCCAATTGAAGTCTAACAAGCTTCCCAAAGGCCTAGTGACTCTTGAAAGCATATTTAAGGAGGATGACTAGCTCAAGAAGGAGAAGGTAAGCATGTCAACCTAGAAAGAGAACTATGAAAGGGTAGAAATATTTAAATATAATCTACTTACACTTGGGAAGGTATGAACTAGTCAAGAAAAGCATGATTTCATTAAACTATGCAAAGAGTTTAGTGATATTTTTGCATGGGAGTATAGTGATTTGAAGGGTTTTGACCCAAGCTTGGCTCAACACACCATAGAGATAGATTAAAATTACAAACCCATCAAGAAAATAAAAAGGACAATCAATCCCAAGATTGATCCTCTCATGAGGAAAGAACTCACCAAACTGATTGAGTCCAAAATCATCTTTCACATCAAGCATTCTTCTTGGTTGGCCAACTTGGTCCCTATTAGAAAGAAGAATGGGGAGATCAAGTTGTGTGTGGATTTTAGGTAATTTAATAGAGTGTCTTTGAGACATAATTATCCTCTCCCTTCCATGGATAAAATTTTGTAAGTGGTGGTAGGTAGTGAGATATTTTCCCTCCTAGATGGTTATTCTAGATACAATCAAAATTTGGTGAAAGAAAGTGGCCAATACAAAATAGACTTCACCACCAAATGGGGAACATATTACTATAGGAATATTAAATTTGGATTGTCAAATTTTACAGCTAATATTCAACATGTAATGGATATGGATTTTCAAGGATTAATAAATGATATTGTATTGGTATATCTTGATGATGTGACAGTTTTCTCCAAGGAAACAAAAGATTATTTGAATCACCTAAGATAGATTTTTGGGAGGTGTAGATAATTTTGGATCTCTCTAAACCCAAATAATTGTATGTTTTCTATCGATGAAGGAAAAATCTTAGGCCACATTGTTTCTAAGAAAGGTCTATGTATCGATCCTAAAAGGGTAAGTGCCATATTGGCATTATCTTTACCTAAGCATAAGAAAAGATTGTAAAGCTTCGTTGGAAAGATAAATTTAATTAATAGGTTTATTATTGATTTTTATAACATGGTCAAGCCCTTTACCCCCATGCTAAGGAAGGATGATATATTCACTTGGACAGGAAGGATGAAATAAAATTTTGAGGAGATCAATCAAGCCATTACCCAAGCTCCTACTCTTGCAAGTCGAAACTTATCAAAGGAATTTAGTTTCTAAACTTTTGGGAATAAAGAGGTAATTTATTACATGCTTACCTAGTAAAATTATGAGAATTTGGAACAACCTATTTCCTTTTTTAGTCAAGTTTTATAGGGCTATGAGGTAAGATACACATATGTTGAGAAACAAGTGCTTTCAATTATAAAGAGTTTGAAGAAGTTTAGGCATATGTTTTCTAACAACAAGATTAAAATTTGTGTGCCTCATCATAGCATGAAAGAATTTATATTTAGTAGAGATTTTAATGAGAAAAGGGAAGGTTATATCACCAAAGTGATGGAGTATTATATGGAGATCAAAACAACCAAGCTAGTGAAGGGAAAATGACTATGTGAGCATCTTGATTCAAACTTGAAAGAGCAAAGGGAGGTTGTTTTAGCACTCCATGATAACCATCAGGAAATTGTACCTACATCTAAGATTTGGACACAATACATGATTCATTTCCTTTAAATCAATGAGTGTCCACAAGATCTTGATAGGGCTAAAAGAAGGTATTTTATATTACAATCCATTCCTTATGTACTTGTTAATGGAGTGATATTTAGAAAGGAAATTTTAATTGTGTTAAGTAGATGTATTGATGGGAATTATATTGAAAAAGTGTTTTATGTGTCCCATGATGGGCCATTTGGTGTTCACTTTGCTCCAAGAACTATGGCTACTAAGATTATGAGAGCTAGTTACTTCTGGACTAGCTTGTTTAAGGATACTCAGACTTGGGTACGAAAATGCCAAAAGTGTGATATTTTTTATGGAAAAAAAAATCTAGCTACCTTTCCTCTTCACCCAATCTAGGTTGAACAACCCTTTATGCAATGGGTTTTGGATTTTATAGGCCTAATCAATCCTCCTTCTAGTGCTAGTCAAAAGTGGGTGTTGACAACCACTAATTATTTTAAAATATGGGTCGAGGCCATAGCTCTTAAGGATACCAATGAAAGTCCAATCTTAAAATTATATGAAAGTATAGTAACAATTTTTGGATCTCTTTTATCAATCATTTTATAATTTGCATTAGCCTTCTTAGGAACAAGAACACATGAATGGGCTTTGAAGCATGGAATCTATCTTAGTACTTCATCCAACTAATATCCCCAAGGGAATGGACTAGTTGAGTCCATAAACAATAACTTAATCAGGATCATAAAGAGGAAAATGGGGTAGAATCAAAGAACTTGGTGTACCAAGTTGAAAATAGCTCTTTGGGCTAATAAGATCACCCCAAAGAGAGAAATTAGGAATTCACCATATACACTTTTCTATGGAGGGGAATCTAAACTTCCTATCTCACTTGAGTTACAAGCTTTAGACCTCACATATCAGCTACAATTGATAGAGAATTGAGAGCATGGAAGTTAGATTATGTGAGCTAATGGATCTTGAGGAGACAAGAGATCAAGCTATGCAAATCATGATAACTTACCAAGAGAAAACAAAGAAGTATTTGACAATAAATCCATGGCAAAGAGTTTAAAAGGAGACATTATCCTAAAATGGGATGATGATAGGACCAAGATTGGAAGACACATAAAGTTTGATGCTTTGTGGAGTGGCCCATATGTGATCACATAGTGCAAACAACATAATGCTTTCTAACTCTACAAGTTGGATGGAGAGGAGTTACATATCCTAGTCAATGGGATATATCTAAATCATTATTAATGATGTCCTCATTTTCCTTTATACATAGTTTACTATTTTTTCTTGTGTTCCCTAAGTGCCTATACACATGTATGATTTATCCTTGTCTATTTTGTGTTGTCTCTTCTTGGTCTTGCTATTGTTGTGTGGTGTGTTTCCTTGTGTTTTATTTTGGCATAATCCTTGTTAGTTATGTTTGAGTATCCATTAACTTCATTGGCCCTGAGTTGGATAAGGCTACTAGTCTAGTCAAGTATAGAAAGCATACTACCCCTGTGAGTCACCAAATTATTAACCAAACTTTTGACCTTCAAGCTAAAATTGGGTACCCCTATCTGAAAACTTAGCTACCTAAGTCTATTTCTTTGGTTAAGTCTAGTATGAAAGTTTCATCTAGAAGAAGGGTTGTTTGGCAAATCCACAACAAATGTATAAGTCTATTCCTTTCAAAAAGATCATTTTTGGTATTTTCTAAGCCTTTGCCAAATTATTTTGGGTTTTTGTTCTAAAACTTTGCCAAATTATTTGGGAATTTTTATCTGAGGATTTTTCCTTAAGTGTGTTTTTTTGGACTTTTCTTTTGGCCAAGTAATTAATTCTTTTAGACAATTTATCCGAGAAAAATCTTGTGAAGACAAAGTACTGAATTGTTTTGGACAAATTATCTATGAAATTTTTTCAAAGGTACTTTGCAATTTTTTTGAAAGATATCTTTCAAGCTGAAAAGAAAACTTTCAACAAAAAAATTGGTATATTTCAAAATTTTTGAAGGTATGTGGCAACTTTTTTGAAGGGCATATTTCAATTTTTTTGAAGGGTACATTTCTTTTTTATGAAGGGTATCTTTTATTGGGAAAATTATCCATTTCAACTTTTTTTAGGGCCATTTTCATTTTCCCTTGTCCTTATCTTATTTTGTGTTGTATTTACTTGGTATTGCTCTTATTGTGTGGTGTGATTCCTTGTGTTTTATTTTGGTATAATCTTTGTGAGTCATCTTCAAGAATCCAATGACTCCATTGGTACTAAGTTGGATAAGGCTACTGGTCTAGTCATGTATAACAGGCATACTACCCCTGTGATTCACCAATTTGTTGACCAAATTTTGGCTCTTCATGCCAAAATTTGGCACCCCTATCTAAAAACATAGCTACCTAAGTCTATATCTTTGGTCAAGTCTAATATGTAGGTTTCATTCAAAATAAGTGTTCCTTGATAAAGATGCAAAAAATTTATAAGTCTATTCCTTTCAAAAAGTTCATTTTTGGTCTTTGATAAGCCTTTGCTGAATTCTTTTGGGTTTTTGTTATGAGCCTTTGCCAAATTATTTTAGAATTTTTGTCCAAGGATTTTTCCTTAAGTGTATTTATTTTAGACTTTTCTTTTAGTGAAGTAACAAATTCTTTCAGATAATTTGTCTAAGATAAATCCCTTGAAGACAAAGTGTTGAATTCTTTCAAATAAATTATCCATGTAATTTTTTTGAAGGTACTTTGCAATTTTTTTTAAAGATATCTTTCAAGCCAAAAAGGACACTTTCAACTTTTTTGAAGGGTATATTTTAAATTTTCTAAAGGGTATGTTGCAACTTTTTCAAAGGGTATATTATAAATTTTATAAAGGGTATGTTTCATTTCTTTAAGGGTATCTTTTATTGGAAAAATTGTCCATTTCAACTTTTCCAAAGGCCATTTTCATTTTCCAAAAAGGTACTTTGAAATTTTTTTGAAAGGCACTTTCAAGAAGGCCAAAAGGTACTTTTCATAAAGTTTGAAGGGCATTTCAACTTTCCCAAGGGAATGTTTTCAAAAATTCCAAAAGATTATTTTGGTAGGAAGGTGGACCATTTCAAAAAAATTGAAGGGTCTTTTTTCCTTTTGGAAGGTCATTTTATAAAGCCGAAGGACACTTAAAAATTTTTTGAAGGGGACTTTTTGAATTTCCAAAGGGTCATTTGAAGGAATATGAAAGGGTCATTCCAAAGCTAAAGGTCCACTTCAAGAAATCTGAAGGAACATTTTGAAGGGCCAAACAAAAAGTCTGAAGGAATGAATTCTTTTAGAAAACTTATCTAATACAAAAGAAACAAAAGGGTTAAGATAAAAAGTCCAAAGAAAATACCTGAAGGAGTGACAACCTGTAACACATCAATTTCAAATTATGGGAAATAGCCATTGGCATCAAAATGATCGATGAGAAATTGAAGGGAAAAAGAGATAACAAATGGCAAAATATAACTGAAGCTTTGATTCAATTATAACAAATGTAACTAATTCTTTTCATTCAGTTGTAACTCATTGTAACTACTCCATTAAGTGGCATGGCATAGATAACCCAATTATCTCCCATGAAAATGTAACTAATTCTTTCAATATGACACATGTCCAAATGACCCTTGCACTTCATTTGATTGATCTACCTCTCAAAGCTATATATATGCATTCTCTTGGATCATTTCATAGCCTCCATTAGCTATTGGAAAAACTCTAGCCAAAATTATACTCAAGGAACTCTTGAAGAAATATACAAGTGTTATTTCCACTCACATGTTGTAACATTGAGTAATGGCTTGAATCTTGTTGGTCTAGTCTAGTGAAAGATTGCCTTTCTCTATCTTTTAATCTTTATGGTCTACCAATTTGTAGAAAGGATAGTGTTACATGTCTTTGCTAGTATTCTTTCTTAAGTTTTGAGATATTACAGAAGTGGTTTGTGATTCTATCTCTCTTTGGAATCATTTTCACCCTTTCTAAGAATCAGAAACCTTCTTGAATATAGCATATGAAGCATTGAAGCAATAATAAATCATGAGTTGTGAGTCATGTTTGAGAAACACCTTAATTGTTTTTAAATAGTGGTTATAGTCATTTGGGAGGACATTATTCATTGGTGCATCACCATTTTTTTTTCTTAGTTGTTTCCATTAACCCTTTTCATAAACAATGGATAGATTAGAGAGAGATTTAAAGGTGCATAAAGTGGAGCTATCCCCTAATCTAGAGATTCATCTCAATGAAATTATCACTACAACAAGAGAGATGATTCCATTTTGCTACTTGGATGAGGAGAGCTGAACATCTCCTCAAGGGTGCAAATCTAAGTGTCAACAACAACCTTAGGAGTCATTCTATTAGCCCATAAGGTTGTCCTTAACTTTAAATTCCACACTCTCTAGTTCTCCTCTATAGTCCTCTTGATTATTCTAATTAAGTTATTATTTATTGAACATACAAGACCATTGCCTTAAGGGTAGTAATTGGAGGATGTGCTAAGGTAGATGCCCAATTGAAGTTCCCATTCACTCATTTTCATGCCAATAAATTCTAAGGCATTATCTAAAATTATGGTTACTAGTATACTAAACCTTGTCACTATACCATTATAAAAGTCCAATACTACTACTTCATTGGCTTCCTTTAGATAAATTACCTCTACCCACCTTGTGAAGTAATTAATAGCAGTGAGTACCCACTTATTTCCTCCATTAGAAGATGGATTGATCATTCCTATAAAGTCTAGGCCCCCCAGCATGAAGGGTTGCTCTACTTGAATGGGGTTAAGAGGAAGGGATGCCAATCTTTGCTTGCCTTTAAATAGAGCAAACTCTTGTCACTTTTTCACCATGCATAAGCATCTTTGAAGAGGGTAGGAAAATAATAACCATCCCTTATCACTTTTTCAACTCTAGTTCTTGGGGAAAAATGACCTCCTACATTTCCATCATGGAATTGCTCCAAGATTTTTGTCACTTAATCATCATCTATGCATCTGATTATCACTCTATTGAGGTCTTTTCTGAAGAGAACATCATAAATCAAGAATAAGGTATGGATTTAATTCTAAATTATCTTGTCTTTATTCTATCCATACCTTAAGGATACTCACCTGTTAGAAAAAAATTTGTCATATCTTGGACCCAACTAGTGTGATTTAGAGGTGCAACTATCTATAAGTTATCTTGTATTACCAAAAAAACCTCTTTCTCTTCATGAAGTTAAATAACCATGTGTTAATAAGACTTTACCTATTACTACCTTAGTGACTTTTATTTCTACATCATATTCTATTACTCTTATAATATAACTAGCCCTCTTCTCATTTATGTCCTTGTTGACAAGCAAGTCTCTGACTCTAAGATGACACACCATAAGGTATATTTTGTTGTTGGATAGCATAGGCCCAAAAAAATATAGACTTATCATAGTTGTAAGGACTTTTTTATATATGAAAGTGTACCTTTCTTTATACCCTTCAAGCCCTTGGCTAAAAAATACAATTGGTTGTTCAATCCATTCTCCATTCTTTTACATCAACATAACTGGTATGTTATCAATGTTGAAAAAGGCATATAATATGAAATATCTTGAGAAATAAATATTAATGAGTGTAGGTAATTGAGCAATGGATTTTTTGATATCTCTAAATATTGTTTTGCTTTGAATTTTCCAATTGAATACTTCATTCTTCTTCAACATAGAAATGATAGGTTTAACCAAGTTTTCAAAACTAGGTATGAAATTTATTACAAAGTTTATCTTTCCAAGGTAACTTTGAAGTCCCTTATTATGATTGGGAAAGGACAAGGCCAATATTGCACTTATTATATTAGGATCAATAGTTAGTCCTTGATTTGACATAAATGCCCCAATAATTTTTCCTCATGGATAGTAGACACACACACTTCTTAGGATTTAATGAGATCCCATACTCTCTACACCTTTCAAATATTAACCTCAAGTGGTCCAAGTGTTCACTATCTTGCTTAGAAAAGATCATTATGTCATCCAAATACAAAAGCTCCATCTAATTGAGTAAAACTTGTAAATCCATGTCCATGGCTCTTTGACAAGTAACTCCAACATTTGAGAGGCCAAAATGCATCTTATAGGCTTAGGTGCCCCACTTTATGTTAAAGGCAGTCTTGTATTTGTCTTCCTCTCTTACTAGGACTTGGTTGTACCTTGAATACCCATCCAAAAAGGATAAATTTTCTAAACCAACAACCATTTGGAAGAGTTTTTCTATGGATGGAAATGGGTAATGGTCTCTCAAAGAGGCCTTGTTCAAGTCTATAAAGTCCACACACAACTGAATCTCACCATTATTCTTTCTCATAAGCCCTAGATTATCTATCCATTAGGAGTGCTTGATAGGAAAAATAATATTAGTCTCAATCAACTTGGTTAAGTATTTTCTCATAATCTATTCAATATTTGGGTTGATTGGTCTTTACTTCTACCTAATAGGCTGGGCATTAGATTCGAACTCTATGGTGTGTTTGGATAACTTGGGGTCAAAACATCTTAGATCACCATACTCCCAAGTAAATATATATGATTATTCCTTATAAATATCAGTACATTTATGTTTTTGTGCCTCATTTCTCACCTTTCCAATATTTAGAAGGTTATCCTTTTAGATGATGACTCTTTCATAGTTTTATTCATCAGTAAACATAACTACCTTATCCTTCTTCATGTGATATCCCTCATAGAAAAGGCATTTAAGGGTGACTATCCCTTTAGGAAGTTTATTTGACTTTAGTTGAAAATTTTGGTCCTCATACTGTTGTTGAAGTTTACTTTATTTTTTCAAAGAAAACTCTACCTCTTGTTGTAGGAAATAAGACATCTTCTTGTCACTATCAAAGACTTATTAGTGAGATTCATTATCTAGAACTAGTGATCTCACTATAAATTTGACATGTGGTTATAATTTAGGCCTCTTAAAATAATTTGGGATGTCAAACTGAGCCCTTATTACTCACAACCTATTATCATGTTGTTTTTATTCTCTTGGCATTGCTTGGATATTTAAGAATTCAAAGTCTTCATGTACGTCCCACACTCTATGTTTGTAGGACCTTGTTAAGGTGTTCTTGGCTATGTTTTTACCTATCACATAATGTACTATCATCTTACTATCCCCATACACTTGTAACTACTATATTCCCCTCTTACTATCCCATTAAAGACCATAGATGAGGCCTTCATAGTCAGATGCATTGCAAGAACATATAAAATTTAAAAAAAAGTATGATGAAAAGTATTTTTCATTAAAGAGAGATATTATCATTTCACCCATAGCTACTCCATTCTTACTTCTTTATCCATCAAAGAACGTCTTCCATAATCCACTAGTATCCTCATGTGGCTTAGTGAGAGATGACATGAAATCATTCTCTTTATTTAGGTAATAAAATCCCATGTTAATTTCATAAAAACCTAAAAAATGATCAATTAGTTTACTCTCACTCCATAACTCATCTAAGAACATATTAGGTATCCCTTGAGGATGAATAGTTCTTAACCAACAAGGTGGTATTCTTCATCTAGAATAGTACAATTGATGTTTGGAATACTTAGGCCATAAGGTTCAATGTGACAATTGGTAATGGGTTTAGCTTTTATAGAAACCTTGGTCCCATACCTTGTCATAAAATCCATATAAAACCAATCTACTGCTAGATAACCCCTAATTTTAGTCATGAGGTATCTAGATAAGCATAGAGAAAAGTGAGGATGCACCTTTAAAACCAATACATCTTGAACCACTAAAAAATTGGGAAAAACATGGAGGGTTAGGTTTATATATATAATAATACCATTTGGTTTGGTAGAATATCCATCAAGATACAATACTCCCTTAGCTTAGGGCTCATAATTCAAACCAAGCTGATCTGATATTGACTTTAACATCCCTAAAGTACTTGCTTGACTATCTACAATGTATTTATGTACTAAGGAGATATCAATGATTAAATAAATTTATAAGGGAGTATATTTGACCACTTTTTTGACTACCCTTCATTTTATTTAGCTATATTAGTGAGAATTACACTCTCCTTATTTGGTGGCTTCTTTGAAACACTAATTTTTTATAAGCCCTCTTGAAAGATATCCAATTGACTAGGTATAGAAATAATTTACCATATTATAACACTCACATTATACATATTCATTTTCTAAATAATGTTGAAGTGAAAATCACCAACCTTTGCTTGTGCTTTGGGATCCACAATTGTGGTTTGAACTTGTGAGTTTTAGGGTGAAAAGGTGTTTCTATGGTTCTGAGTTTTCTAAGTTATTAGAACTTTTGGGAAAATAGTAGGATAATTTATTTTTTTTATAATGGAGGAAGATTAGGAGACTCTCTAACTAATTTTTGGCTGCCCTCCATATTCTTTCATTTGAAACTTGTATTGGCTACCATAAGAATATTTGCTTGGCTAGAACTAGCCTACTGATTAAAAGCATAACACTCTTCCTTTTCATATTTAAACATCATATCAACCCAATAGTTTGGTATTTCATCAGTCCCTTATAATTTTTTAATCTATTTTATTTTGGTCATCATAGGCACTTCTAAATTCTAATCCATAAGAGCTTGATTGAACCCATAACTAGCACCCTGCTACCACTGATACTTGAAACTCTAATTGAAATTTGTTTTTGGGATAATGCCCAAATTGAATTAATGATTAAAAATAATTTAACCCTCACCTTCTTTTGAATTTTTTTTAATAGGTACCAATGTATTTTATTCACTTGTAGCATTAGGATTGTAATTGTTTTGCCTAGCACAGTTGGGTTGTTCTAGTCCTTGTCCTTAGAAATTTGCCTTGAAGGGTGGCCTATTATCTTGATAAGATTTTTGGGGATGATATGGGGGATGATAATTTATATTATATTTATCTTGATACCTATTTAAATTTCTTAATTCATTTCCCAATATTTTAAACATACTCTTGAGTTCTTGAAATTTACTAGACTAACTAGTTGAATCTTTTTCTTGTTTTGGTGTAGATATGGCATCAAGTGTTGGCAAAATAAGAATGGTAGAAAGGGAAGGAATGATAATAGGATGTGGTTTAATCTTAAGAAAAAAGGGAATGAGTGGCCTAGGTGTGAGATTTATATCTTGTTCTAGGCTATTCTCTGCTCTAATTACCACTTCATAAGCATTTGGTAGTGTGTTTCTCCCCATTGACCATATCATCACTGCAATATCACTATTGAGAGATTTTAGATAGTAAAAGAAAGAATAGTTAGGAGTAGGCATGATAGATATAATAATACTATCCTACTATCTTTTGAAACCTATTATTAAAATCCTATATAACCTCTTGAGGAGCTCTCTTTATTGTAGTCAATTGTTCTACCAGTGATAAGTGGTCACTCTTATCTTCAAACCTCTCACAAAGCATCATCTAAATTTTAATATATTTTTATGGAGTTAGGATTATGGTTCCTATACCAATATAGGGCTCTACCCTTGAAATAGATGGCCAATAACCTAATAGCCACATTTTCTTCATTGATGTCATGGATATTGTAAAAGTTGGCCATATCTCTAATGTGTTTAAAAGGGATTGTAGAATTGTCTCCTATGATTTAAGGGACACTCTTAAGGTCTGAAACTAGAATAGGATCATAATAATTTATATCTAATTTACTTTTACCATTAAAGGATACAAAAGTTAAAGCTCTAGGGAGAGCCATGGTAGTGAAAGGGCCTAACAAGGATCTTCTAACAAAGGTAGTATTAGAAATTGGTTTATGAGGAAAGCTTCCCAAATATGTATGGGTGTTATCAAACCTCAATATTATTTATTATTGTAAAGGTAATTCAAAAAAATAAAAAATAATACCTCTAGAAGTTGATCTTATAGTCACCTTTGGGATGATAAATAGGTACTACTCTACCACCATAAAGTTACGTATTCATTAGAGTCACTAGATGCTATGAGTATGGATGTAATAACTAATATAAATTTATTAATACTAGCATCAATATCAATAAATATTATTTTATTATAGTCACATTGATCATGCCAAAACCTTTTGTAGCATAAAGTTTCACCCTTGTTAGAGGGTTCTTCAGGATCTATCACTCTTGGAAATAAAATGGGATCAATAAGCTAGGGGTATTTTGTGATGGGGTTAAATCTCTAGAGAAGGTTGGTTTCTCTTGGTAGCTCACCTAAAATATTTATTCTACTTAGAAAAGGTATATAAGGGTGTAAAAGGATGACTAAAAACATAAACAATGTGATGCACCAAAATGAAAGACACTCCAAATTTCATGAAACTAATACTAAGGTAGTTCAAAGACAACCCTCACTCACATAATTTTTCAAACTAGTCATTTTAAATTAATATTTCTAAAAATATGCTCACTAGATAAGAGATGAAGTATGGAGGAGTATAAAACTCACACTATACCTTCATCAATGACCAAAAAAGTACAAGTTCAAACCTATAACAACAGTGTAATACCTATAAAAAGGCAAGAAAGAATGAAAATTATCGAGGAAGAACACCTCTCCATAAAGAAATCATGAACAAATTGACTATAACACTAGATGTAAGCAAAATATATGCAAAATAAATTGTCTTATTACTTTAAAAATCTATTTTTACAAATTTTTATAGGGTTTTACCTTGTCAAATGAGAGTATATCTTAAAAGTGGGGAAGGAAAGGGATATATAGGAGAACAGGGAAGGGAGAGGAGAATAAATCTATTAGAATTCAATAAATGTCACTCAAGCACCTTCCATCTCAAAAACATAAAATTATTTAAGCATTGATATTCTCTTAGAGAATTAACCTCCAAAGGTCAAAAGTGTCTTCATGCTCTTCCATTGGCCTAAAAAGGCATTACAAGACAAAAATCTTTGAGGAAGATGATGTCACACTATACTAACTTTGAGAAAAGTATTCAAAGGTATATAATCCTCATTTAATTCTCAAAGGTACTCCTCAACTCCCCAAACTCCTCCACTTGACTATTATGCCCCATTCCAGTTGGCTTCTTGAAGCTATATTATAACATGGTTAGTGATCCTAGCATTTGATGCTTACAACTAACCTTGAAGGTTAACTTTGAGTGTTTAAATTTTTATGTTTTATTTTGTCCTCAGCTCATATTTACTCCAACCTAAAAACAACTCCATGAACCCTACAAATCTCTTGGACTCCATTGATGGAGGTCTTTAAGCTTAAGCCACCTTCAACTAACTATTCTAGAACCTACTCCCAAGGCCATTTCCCACCATGAGAGCCACTTTTGGACCTGTATAAGATTTCCATATATCCATATAATTCCTATGAGGATAAAATGAAAATTTAGACCACCTTCAAGACTTGCAATAATGGTGGAAATCTTCATTAAACCTACAACCATTCACAAATTATTAGAAAACTTGGGTTTTTTACCTTTAAACTTAGAAAGACACCCTAGAAACCCCTAAGAATGGCTCCAGGTTACATATAATGGTGATTTAGGTCCCATTAGGCATCTTCCATGAATTTATAACATTTCTTTCTTTGGAGACCTATAAAAATGGGCATTTTTTGGCCATTTTGGGCCTCTTATGCACCCAAACATGATAAATTATTCTAAAAAATAGGTCAAAATGATATTCAGAGATTACCCTACATTATTTAAGTTGTTTCCAAGTGATTCTAGGTAATTTCATGAACCTATGAGTTTAAAAACACAAAACTAATCAAAATAGTTTCTTTGGCAGCTTAGATAAGCTTACCTTATTAATGATCATTCATAAAATATATACCTACATCCTAAAAATTATTTAAATTTATATTTATCCCATAAAATCCTTCAAATTTCTTGAGAATCTTGGGTTCCCATGTAGAATATGTACAAAGATACGTACATTAAAAGTTTGCTTGTGTGGTTTTACATGCATTCTAGACCTACTTATATTGTTAACGATAGTTCATAAACCTCAGAACCTTAACCAAAATCAATAAATAATGTATCTAATTAAACATTGGTAATCAAAACATACTAAAATAATTTATATGAACTCCTTATGGGGGTGAAAGATATGAACATTTGTAGAGGGGGCTCGAAATAGGTGTCAAGAATTGAAAAGTTTGAATTAGTTACAAAGGACCAAATTTAACATCTAATTTACATTTATTATATTTTAAAACCCTCTAAAATACCTGAAAAAACTCCATAAATAATAGTATACTTCAAAAAATCTTTGAAAGAAGTAAAATATTTAGACTTATACACACATGCCTATGTTTTGCATCCTTTAGCTAGCTCTCAAGGGCATCCTTGTATGAAACCATGAGTTTGGAAACTATAATAAATTATATTTATACTTATAAACACATAATAACTCTCCCAAAAAGTCAAAAAACTTCTATCATACCTATACTTTTCAAAAACTTCTTAATGATAGTTCATAAACCTCAAAACCTTAACCAAAATCAATAAATAATGTATCTAATTAAACATTGGTAATCAAAACATACTAAAATAATTTATATGAACTCCTTATGGGGTGAAAGATATGAACATTTGTAGAGGGGGCTCGAAATGGGTGTCAAGAATTGAAAAGTTTGAATTAGTTACAAAGGACCAAATTTAACATCTAATTTACATTTATTATATTTTAAAAACCTCTAAAATACCTGAAAAAAATGCATAAATAATATTATACTTAAAAAAAAACTTTGAAACAAGTAAAAGATTCAAACTTATACACACATGCCTATGTTTTGCATCCTTTAGCTAGCTCTCAAGGGCATCCTTGTATGAAACCATGAGTTTGGAAACTCTAATAAATTATATTTATACTTATAAACACATAATAACTCTCCCAAAAAGTCAAAAAACTTCTATCATACCTATACTTTTCAAAAACCTTGTGAGCTCCAATGGTGGCTATCAATAGACAAGAACATGGTTGTGTAAAAAAAATAGATAATTATAATATATATTTGGTATAAATAATATTATTTATGCTTAAAAACACTCATTAAAACAATTTTTACTAAGTTTCATAGTTATATCTCACCTATAGAGACCTGTAGATGATTTTTTCTCAAAATTAGATTGTGGGTTGCCTACGTGCATGATTGAGTATGAATGCATGAGGTTTTTAACAAAATAGTGAGTGTTTATAGTTTTATTTATGTATTAAAAATTTAATTATTATATTTATATGGTCATGTATATCATTTTTACCATGTTTGAGATCTTGAATCCACCTGTAGATACTCCAAAAACACCAATTTCTCTAAAATTGCCAATGGTTGTATGAGTTTTCATGGAGAGTGACTCAAGTCTAAGACAAAAAAGGGTGTATATCAATTTTTTTAATGAAAAATTGAATATATTTCTGGATTTAATATGTCACAAGGACCCTTTTTAAAAAATTTTGAGGTTAGACCACCTGTTTAGCACCCTCAAACCTTCAATTTCCCTAAATTTGCCCTCATTATAAAACTGTGTGTTCTTGTCCTAGACTCCATGAGAAAATGAATTGGGATATTATTGTTATGTAGATTATGATGAGATAATATTTTATAAATAATTTATCATATCCATGTATCTATACACCCCTATACTATTAATAAAGAGACCAATCCCTCCATGCATAGCTAAATAGGCTTGTTGGCTATAGGGTCATGATTTCAATATTGAGGGCTGCCATCTCATAATGTGTGATCTCTTCAAGACCCATTCATTAATATTATTTACTTATTTAATCTTCAATTAAATTTAATTTACTTCATAAACCAACTTCTAAGATTTTAATTCATACTCATTATCATGACCAACCCTGACCCCATGCCATTATCTTAAGCAAATGAGAGTGGTTATAGGTGTGAATTATATTTATTTATATAAGTGGATATTCTCTTTGAATATTTATTATGCCTAATATAAATTTAACACCCATCCCATATTTTTTTTATATGGTGTCTTATTTGGTCTTTGAGAATCCCATATGAACTACATTCAAACACTACCACCACCCTTTTTTAGTATACATTGGTATAGTTGTAGGTCGCAAATTTTATTGAGGACCCATTTAGGTGATAATGTAACCTAAGACACTTGTATAAATCTCCTTTAACTTTATTAGGTTCACTAATCCATCATTATTTATCACACACCCCATATTCAATGATGACTAAGTAGTTTATCCTTCAAGCATCATGACTAGTCTTTCAAAGTACCAAACATAACTATAGTTCATGTTATAAAAATGGAAATTTTTTAGGTGGTAATTTATTCTCAAGACACTATATCCCATTCCTTTTCTTTTATCTTAGGTCATAAGACCCTATGTCATACTTGGATGCACTCACTTCATGCTTGGATGTCATGTCTTGAACCTACACCTAGTCAATCCTCAAAATCACTTTAGCATGGATGTAGGTATGAATTTTAATTTTCATTTGTCTATGGTAAGGATAAAAAATGTTTTTTTATTTCTTGAAAACTCCCTTGAGTTTCACTTTTTCCTAGAACACCCAAACCTCTCCTTTATTGCATTGTTCAATCTCATTACTCCTTATCATGACTGAATATGTTAGATAACTATGTGTACTAATTAAGATATATTTTATAGATGTAAAAATAATCCTCATATTTATTTTCATATATTATTTTTATATAAATCATGTCAAAAAAATTTAACTCAGCCAATTGAGCACACTTTACTAGACCTTAATACCTCTCTTGTATCCTTTTTTTAGGTTTTATTGATAGTATGGAAAAATAGGGATTGATTGACAAAAACTAATTCCCATTAAAATTACCCTCTAAAAATTTTTACCTCCACCAATTTTCTTGATCAAAAACAACTTCTAGACCCCTTTTATAACATTAGACCTCTCTAATTAGGTCTCTTTATGGGTTAGTCTAACACAGGCTTCTATATTCATACCAAACCTATCCATAGAGTAATAAAACCTATTGAATATATTAAATAACATGGAATAATATAATATTACAAAGTTTTAGATTTTTTGACTAGTTATAATTCTCACTAATGGCCTTTTGCCTTTAAAACCCTAACTCAAGGTTTTTTCCTCTTGCACGGACCCGATAGGGGTAATAAATGGAACTTAAACTATGTAAGGACTTTTTAACCACTATAAATATTGGTTTACCTATAAATAATTCTACACACCCTAACAAACCATCATTAAATCTTCATAACACTTTTTTCCACTTTTTTATATACATTTGTTCTTAATTGCACATGATTCCTTAACAAAAGGGTGTTCTTGACCTTAATTCTACCTTTTCTTGCATTATACCTAGCTAATCACTTTTTCTTAGATATTTTTAATTTATGGAAATTAAAAATTACTTAATAATCCAATTAAAACTTGCATTTGCCATCATTTGACCATTTGGATCTCTTAAGCACTTTTTGCTTTACTAGCCATATAGGCAATCCTAACAACTACAGGTGTTCTTTGATGTTTCACTAGTTTGTTTATATTATTTTAGGTGATGATGGTTTGCATTAGGTATACATATACCTAAAAAAATCCTTGTAACTTTGTAAAAACATCCAATACCCATCTTATCTCCTTCCTACCCTACCTACTAAATAGTCCATTCCATAACTTTATCTTCATACAGTTCATTTCCAAATGGTGTAAAGTATACCTTGAGCATAGGTATCTTATAGATTTAAAACCAATTAATATATTGGTTTTATATATATTCATTTTTATTTACCTTTTTCATAACTAGTTAAAATATATTCTCTTTCCAAACATCTTGAATCCAACCTCAACTTCATACCCATGTAATAAGCCAAAAAGAGCATGGTTGTAGGTGCATATTTAAGGCTCTTGGGACTATAATATTTTATTAAATAACCTCATTGAGATTTATTAAATGTTTTATGTCCTTATAAATGATTATTTTTACTCCAACCAACCTCTAACCTTGAACTCCTTTAACTTCATTTCACTCTTTACAATAGACCTATGGCTATATATGCATATTTAGTGAGTTTGAATATCCTCCTTTAGCATTATGAAATATAGGGATCTGAGTCACTATGAGGTGTTACCTTGGGAGATAAATTTTTCATTTATATAATTTAATTTAAACCTCTCATATTGATAACATCCACCAAATCTTTTCATTCTCTATCTTTAGACTAACCAGTCCACTTTAGTTTTAGTTAGGTAGGTAGAACTCTAGCCATGCTTAGTTTAGTCTTTTCAAGGATTTACTAACCCATAAATATCACCTATATAATATATTGGTTTTACTCATGATTTATTATTAATCCATTCTCATTATAATGTTTTATTACCTTCCTTCTTTATGTCTTTCTACTCATTGAGAGTAACCCCTTTCTGCTCTTAGCCTTATATTATGCAGGATTTGAATAGGCTTAGTTAATATTGAATCACCTTAAATAAATTGGAACATATATAATTAATTGGAATGTGATAATATATAACCTTAATTACTCTATGTTATTTAGTGGAAATTTTCTCATTGAAACATTTAAAACATCCAAACACCCATACTATCAGGCCTGTGAATAGTAAATGATTGTGTACTATTTTGATTACTTGGTTTGAATATGATTCATCATCTTGTTAAGTCTATAATAGGTCCATATTAGTTTCAAATTATATATATTAATGTTTTTAACTCCCTTCAACCTCTTTACAACATCTCAGACCTCTGTAACTGTACTCTTCATTATCCTTACTCATTTGGCTTGGCTATAGGTGGAGATTTCAAGATGAACCTTGCATACTTAGTTATTCCTTGTGTTGATAAGTGATGTCACTTGATATTAAATGTGGTATAAGTCTTATGAGTTTAATAATCCAACATGTATTCCTCAACATTATGGAATATTTCACATTGGTAAACACTCATGTCTACTTTGTACACTACCTATAGATCATTATTAACTATGTACACTCATTAAAGGCTAATTATTTTACTTATTGACTATCTAAATTGAATCAAATTTTCTTAAGAAGCTTACATCATTTTGTAACTTCTCCCATAGTCATAGGGTCTTCATTTCCAAACACCATATATTATTTCACACTTGTCCTTTATGTGTATGGATCGTAGTAGAGTACAACATGATGTGATAAGTGTTGAGGATTTAAAATTTAATTGGAGTTAATGACATATTTCATTCAACTTGAAAAATTACCTCATCTAACATGACCTTGATGTCAAAGACCCCTTTACCATCCTTGAGAGCACCTTCTTACACTCAATTGTAGGTGATTTTTTTACACACTTTTACAAACTGAAGAGGAGTTGAGAAGCTAGTTTCCAAGGTATAAAATGTATTAATGCTCTTCCTACCCCTTATCTACTCCAATTTTCTTAGAAACTCATGTTTTTATCTTTGAGATTGATTGAGTGAAGGAGATACAAAAAGATGTCAATTACCTTAATTTCTACAAAACTACCTTAACAAATGCTAACAAGAGGAAAAAATTTATTTATCTCTCTCAACATGAATCCCAAGAATGATCTTGAAATAGGATTAAATCATTCCTTCTTGACTTGTTGAATATTCCTTCAGTTAGGATAATTAAACTTACATGACATGGATCTCCATGATCAATTAAGATCATTTGCATCTTCTACTAGAACCTTGATTGTTGCAATTACTTATTTGGATCATTGACAAAATTTGAGAGAAATATATTGTCTCTTACATTTCTCATCTCTATAATTCTCAAGAAACCTACACTATGTGACCTTGAACTCTAATGAACCTATAGAAACATGAGACCTATCATCAAACCCTATTGACTCTCTTTACACCATTCTCTTATGTAAGGAAAGTATAAAAACTATAGATGATCATGTGTTGAGAGTGAAGTTATTGATGATCTCCTATGATTATTATTATATCATGGGATTGGATGAATTTATTTACACTCTCAGTGATGTTAATACATGATCAACATGGATTTGGATCTCCCAAGCCTTGTTAAACGGATTTTCAAACTTGAAACTTATTTTTACACACTATTAACTTGCTCAAAATACCATTTTGGATCATATTTACCATTACGTCTTTACTCTTAATAGCTCAAGGGTGTTTATTAAATAATTTTAAGATAATACCTATTGACTATTCAATACAAACCTGAAACAAAGACTCTAGAGATGGAAACCATTCTACATAAGTCTCGATGAGAAGAAAACCATGTGAAGAAGGATGGATATTTAAATAAATCATATGAATTACATGATTTTTTAGGATTTTATATGATTTATGAAGGATTATATATGATTTATGGAGGGTTGGAAACCTCTGAGAGTGACCACCATTAAGAGAAAATAAGATTTACAGTAGAATTCATCAAAAAACATGTACACTAAGACCTTATTATTTCCTATAAAAATTACTCATGGAGATTAATTAGATAATGAAACAACCATGAAATTTACCTCCAATAATTTTATAAAACATCATAAAAATAATTCTTCTCCATCATTTTGTAAGTTGGAGAAACAAGTTTAGGAATAGAGCCCTCTCAAATGCATAGGTTATAGTGATCTACTATCACTCTTAGTAATGTTTCATAAATAATAGGCCATCATTATAAAAAATAATGGCACAATTTTTAATTATATTAGGAATCCTAACAATTTCCAAAGTTTCATCTCTTAAATCTCTTTTACTTGACCATACCAAGTGAAAACTTGAGGCTCTCTTAGAGTTTTCCAAGACTGTAACAAAATGGTTTTTAATTATAATGAAGAATTAGAATCCTTTATATTAAATCCAAAAATTTGTAAATTTTTTTTTATGATGTAAAGGACCTTTTCTTCCTTATGTAAACATTTTGAATTTATTGAAACTCCATTAACGGTAGAGAACCTTTTTGATGCCTATTTTATGGCTAATAGGTTTTCCTTACCTTTGATAGTTATTATGCTTGGAAATAATTTTAAAGTATTAATATGGGATATTAGGGACACCATGGATTATTTAATATGATATTTGAGCTTATTTACTAAGCAAAACCCTCAAAAACTTGTTCAGCTAAGGCTCTAAAAGGCTCAAAAAGGCATCTTTTTTGCTCTGAAACTCCTCTCCTCCACTCCAAATGAATTAAAATGGCCTTGAATATGCATAAATATGGAAAAAACTATATAAGGATGTGGAAGGAAGTCAAAATTTATTTGACTTATCCAAAAGGTCACTTTTTCACTTGAAATTTCTATTTAGAAGCCCCTCAAGTCATCTAATGCACTTTTGGGGGTCTTTTGGGAAAATTAGATTCTATAAACATCAATTTTGACTCATTAAAATATATAACACCTTTTATAAACCTGCCTCCTCTTTAATTCTCAAATACCCTAAAAACTAGCTAGATCCTTCACTTATTTTTTAAATTGCTTAAAGCATTTCAAAAGAGTGTGAGGAGCACGAGATAGGGATATGAAGTTTGTATTATATTTTTAAAACTAGATCATTAACTTCATTATGACCTTGCATAGCTCCTCACACTACACTAATATCTTCTAGGATACTACATTGCATCATCAAGTCAGGACTAGAAATAAACTAGTCATGGAGGCAAAAGGTCACCAAATGTTCTAAGAGAGTGCCCTGATCCATCTAGGAAAACGTTTCATATGTACGAAAATTTTGAACAACATTACCTTCTTTATACATCTCTCTAAATCAAATCCTAGTTGATGAATATTATTATCTCACCTACAAGATCTAGAGTTAATGAGAAATGCATGACCACTGTTAACTGTCTTCAAGCATACTGGAATAGACTTCCTAGACACTAACACCAATGAGTCAAAAATTAAGAGTTATATCTTGATGATATTGTTCTCAAATAAAATCAATATAATACCACCACTAGGAATAATAAAAAGGTCAATTTTAAACCCTAATAGATAGCCCCTACATCATTATTAAATATTATGGTTTTGGAGAATACAAGCTCACTACACTAGATGGGGATGAACTTGATAAGCTGATGAAAATAATACACCTCAAGCATTACTTGTCTTGAGAGACCTAAAATTTTGTCTATTAATCCCATTTTGATTATATTTTAATATCAACATTCTTCATTGTACCATACCCTATACCATTCTACCATGCCTTATCTATCAACCAAGTTATTTTTACCCTCCCTACCCAACCCATTTAACCTTGGTTTCATTCCATTGGTTATTTGGGTACCCTTCAGCAAGGGGATTTAGATCAAGTTTCTATATTTGACACATTATTATAGATAGAGGTCATCTTTTGGATCAGTATTATAGTGGTTTGGTAGTTGCATCATTCATTTCTTGCTTCATTTCAATTTAAGTACTATTGATTATAACCACCTTTGGGTAAATTAGAGTGATGCCATCATGCTACTAATTATAACCACCTATGGCCAATAGTATCATTAACCTATGCCATTATTTGATAATTATAGTTGACTATGGGAAAATTAGTCACAACACCTTTATCATGTCTTAAATTTCCACCTTGCCATTCTTATGATGTATTGTGCCATTTACCTACTTTGTCTAGTTTTATAATTTATTGCTACCTATTTATATTCCTCCACTATATAGTGGAACCATAATGACTTAAAGTCCTATCTTGGGATGATGTAAGTAGTGATCAATTCACATTGAGGTGAGATCAGCCTACCATCCCATGATCTCTCCATTTTGTGAGTAATGTAAGTTTGACACTCAACATTTTATGGTTTGGGACATTTCATATATCATCATTATCATTCAAGTTGAGATGATTTGAAAATTCTAAAAACATTTTAAAATGATCTATAAAATCCTAAAAATGACCACATCAATAATTTCTTCACCTTAAGGATTTTGGGACCCTTAGTTAAGTCATAATAAACCACTTATCATTTATTTTTCCCACCTTTATTGGCATACCATCCCATGATCTCACCATTTTTTGAGACCATTCCCATATTATTTTACAACACAATCATGTTTTTCTCAAAGCATCATTTTTTCCTATCCCATTTCTTGGGAGAACTACATTTATCCTAAAGTTTGTGTTGGATCTTGTGTCCATGAAACTATGTAAGAAAAATCCACTTACCTAGTACATTTGGAGTCAGCTCAACCACACCCCTTATTTTTCTTATATTTCCCCCATTTTGTTTATTTTTTTCATTATTCCTATATCCTAGGGGAGATTATCAGCATCTTGTTTGTTCTCTATTTGAGTTAACATTGTGATTAACTATTATTTGTATTTATTTCATGTTGTTTTGTTTTGTTTGATTCACTTTTTATTTTTTGGTGTTTTGTTTTCCTATTTGTTCTTTTGTTTTCCTATTTTTTTCCATTATTATTATGCCTTAATTTAGTATATGAGCATTCATTATGTGATTCCATGCACATTATTATTAAGTCCATCCATATTCCTCTGTCAACAATGTCATCATGATTTTTATCATTAGTGTATTTTTGATTATTTATTTGATCACATGTTAGTCCTTATGTATATTTTAGCTAAGTTCTCATGGTGTTTTATATCATGATGATTATCATCATGTGTTATAATGAAGTTCATATTGATAAGTCTTATAAGTAATGTGACCATGATACTGCTCCTTGGCACCTAAAAATTCCTGATCTACCTAAATTATTCCCTAATATAAATTAATTAACTCCCAAAAGAATTTTAATCCTTGATATTTAGGATATGCATCTATGTACTAGTAGGTTTCCCAAATTCATATTTCTCCTTTGTATTAGCTTAATCTTAATATGTGAGTATGGATTCATGTATGTGAAGCCACCTTTTCCAATTTTCCAACATACCCTCACCATTTGCTCAATGATTATAACCACCTCTGGGCAAATCACTGTATCTCATCCCACATATAGATCCAATATTTATAAATTCCTATGGTCAAATCATTGTGTTTTGATCTATTTAGAGGTTAATGATTATAATCACCTTTAGGCAAATCATTATACTTGTTCTTCCCAATTGGGGCATGTTCTCAGTGTGATATTTCTTTTAATAGCCTTTGGGCAGACCATTATCTCTATTTTCCAAACTAGGGCATGCTTTTATCCTACCAATAATTATAACTAGCTATGGGAAATTTTTTATTTTCCATTTTAATAATTATAACCAATTTTGGGCAAGTCATTCTCTTATTACACTAATCCTTTTTCAATGATTATAACCACCTTTGGGCAAATCATTATCTTTTTTATCCTACGTGTGTTTATGATTATAACCACCTATGGGAAAATAATCATGTTTATCTTCCTAACTAGGAAATTCATCAAGTCATTGATTATAACCACTTATGGGAAAATTACTCTTTTCCACTCCATTTTACCTTTTGGTCCCAAGTTTCCTTGTTTCAAGGGACCGATCATTGAATCTTTTTGTTGATCTCTCTTTCAAGGGGACATCTAGAGCTTATCCATTGCCATTGATGTATTAGGAATATAAGACCTTTTCATTCTTTGATAAGATGTTTTAATTCCTATAGCTTGCAATGCCTTCCCAAATAGGGGAAAATTGTAGACACCTAAAACTAGACATAATTAGCTTTCGCCCAGACTTCAGATTGATTCATATCAACCATTATAAATTAAGCCTAAAAATCACTGAATATCCCAAATTTTCTTGTACATCATTCATCAAAGCTCAGAATCATGTTGAGACATCCTTAATTAGGATATCCTACCATATGCAACAATAATCTCTCATAGATTTATCCATAATCACCTTGTAGCATCACAACTATAAGTTGGGCCTATAGACCTATTAGTGGGGCATTTGATCAAATATTAAATCTTGAAAGAGCTAAAAGGCTAATCAAAATCAATTAACAAGTTAAAAAATATTCAATGCATATTTTAATTATCCATTTAAAATTAATGAATATCTAAAAATGTAAATTCTAAAATTCAAAATATCAAAGCTTTTCATAATTACCTTTATGAGTTTCCAAGTTCTTTGAAAATATCCAAAAATATCTAATTTGAAATCCATACCTAGTAATTGAAAATCATACTTACATGACAATTATTAACTCAATTGGAGTTAGTTTTAACTCACCTAGATTTAGTTTGAACCCATTTCAATCCTAAACTCAACCTTAAATCAACTTGGGCAAGAGTTAATTCCTAAGGATATAAATACAAGGCCATTCCCATTCATTTTTAAGCTTTCATAAGCCAAAGTTATAATGCTAATTTAGAGAGAGATGCATACAATTAGTGTTACCATGCCCAAATCTTAAGCCAAAAAATCACAAGCCAAGGTGCCAAGGAGAGAAGGAAACAAGAAACCTCCATTATCAAAGACTTATTGATATATAAGCTGAGCAATCCATTTAACAAAGCCATTTGGATCTCCCAAGGAAGGTAAAATACTTGATTCTTTTATGTTTTTATTGTGATTTCATTTACTTTTTATTACCTAAGATCTCCCTAGTGTCTAGGCTAGATGTGTTAGGATTTTAATGTGTTGATTTCATTTATCTTATGAGGCTAAAATAAGACTAACCTCCCTTCTATATCAAATTTCTAGTTCACATAGCATGTGAAAGAAAGGATTTAGTCATTTCAAGTGGTAAATCTTGACCAATCAATGTTGAAAACTTATTCAAAATTTCTAGATAAATACACTTTTACCCCTATACCACTTTTGTGAAAGAAAGGGAAGAGAAAATAAAAACTACATAGTGATTTGAAGGGTTTGAAGACAAAGTTAGTCATCCTTATTTTTGGGATGCTTTGTCTCCCCTATCCTACTATTTTATATTTGTATCTTCTTTTCTAACATATCACATGAATTTTTTCTTTGGCTATGTTGAAAGAATATCAAAAAAATTCCCCACACCTATTAAAGAAATAAGAAGCTATTTTCCTCTGTTTTCAGGTTGTGTGAAGTCTATGTGTTATTTCCATTGATATAACATTATGAATTAGTATATTTCCTATGTTTATATCTATTTTTTGTACCTTATTATAGCATCTTCAGGTTTCTATGGGTCATACTAAGTGTTTAGGTTCAATCTCAGTATAATTTTCTATGGGAATTCAACAATATTTCATTCCTTCCATGCAAACAGTGGGTGTTATCAAGTCCTTTTTATGAAACACTATTGTATAATACCTATACCTAAAGTGACAAGAATGTGTGCAGGCTCCTTTGATTCCTAATAGTGTCATTTGAAAGAAAAAGTGGTCATAAACATTGGTGCATCTTTATTTAAAGTTTTTCATGTCAATTTTAGTGAAAGAATTATAACTTAACCATTTCCTTTAGTCAATAAATCAGTAGTTAGTAAGATTGAGATCAAATTTAATGATTGAATCAATGGAAATAACCCTATATCTAGATATTATATCCATCTTAAATTAACCCACACTTAGCATAGATTCCATTATTTCAGTATGAGTGGGAAGTAGCACACATTCTTACAAAGGTATCACTTTGGATTGACAATAGGTAGTGTTGACCAATTTTTTCTCACAAGCCAAAATCATTCACCTTCTCCCCTTGCTATTCAAAGCTAGTCTTTTTGAGTTGCTTAGGTTCAATACCATGTTTTCTTTGCCCTGGTTCAAGTCTCGTTTCAATCTTCATGCCCCTTGTTTCATTGGCACTCGGTTCATCTTTTTTCAAGTTTAGTTCTGAGTCTGGTTCATTGATTCAGCCTTTGGTTCATCGGCCTAGTCCAATGCCCTAGTGAAGGGGTGGCACTTCAAATGAAAAGGATCGGGTAAGTTCAGTTGGGTTCAAAGTTCAATGTCACTTAAATAAACTAAGTCCTAAAGAAATTTGAGTTGCATACACCAAAGCTTAAAGCAAAGGGGCTGGGTCACGTATAAACAAAGGCAAAGGGAAAGGGCAATCTTCAGGTCAAAAGCCCTTTCGGAGGGCAAGCACTTAACATTTTCATGGAAGGATTGGGTAATTCTAAAGCTTATATTGATCAAAATAGATAGTCCTAAATTCCTTTAGACTTTTTGCCTAAAGGAATTCCTTCAGACAAAAAGTCTAAAGAAATTCAAGCATGCTTCAAATATAATGCAAAGCGGAGTGGACAATTTTTGTGGACTTTTTGTCCATGTGGAAATGTCCACACACAAATTCTGTGGAGACATTAAAAGATAGGGAGTAGTCTACAATAAACAAGTGACCCGCCGAAGAATCAAGCAAGCTGCAGACAGTCTAAAACACAAAGGGACCTGTCAAGTTTAACAAAGGAAAGGTGCTTGCAGTTAAAAGAGAAAAATGCCATAGAAGCATAACATGGATCTGACTACCAAAAACCATGAGGACATCGATGAGGATGTTGAGCTTAACAAGAAAGTAACTATTTGTTTTCAAAGAGAATGCTAACCAGAAGGAGCCCAAAAGGAAGCGACCCGCTAAGAATGTTCGCCCGAGGGGTTGAGTAAGCAGATAAGACAAAATGGGAAAGAGACAAGGTGGCCAGCATGGTTCTAGAAGAAAGATGATGTCAACAATAGTGTTTTCCTCTTTCTAATGGGATGTGATAGGCCAACTTGTCAAAGAAGTGCCAAGTTTCTTTCTCCTTTCTTCTATATATTGTAACTTCTCATTTTTTGAGAAGAATCGGTTCTTCCACTTTTGCAAAGGTGCAGCCCTGCTAAAATTTCTACTTGAATCTATAAAGATAGTTTTTTACCTCTTCTTGGATGGATATTCTATGTATGTCCTAAGTGTTTGAGTTGTGTCCAGTCATTGTCTTTTGATGCTCTCACAGGTTCAGCACCAACACACCAATTATCTACAAGGCACCATTATCTACAACTGATAGGAGAAGAGTTCCATTTGGAGGTATAGAATAGAGGAAGTCATTTACAATATGTATTTCACAACATCTTGGAGAGTCCCTATGCCTATGTTTTCATAAGAACCTCCCTACCATTTTCCTACAGCCTGGTCTTTCTGCCAAGTCTAAGTGTATGTTTGTTATCTTTGTCTGATTCCGAGAGTGGGTGTAAGAAGGTCATCCTATTATTGGTGTATCACCTCCTTAGAGTAGTTTGTTTTCCTATATTTTCCTACCTTTTCATTCCCCCCCTTATTATATAGCTATCTATATATATACATGTATTTTGCACTTGTTAGAACAAATAATGATACATCAAAGGGATCTAGCCCTTACCTAGAGACTCTCCCCTCCTGCTTCGCCATCCCACAAGTGAGAGGGGAGTTTCCATGTTGTGAGGAGAAGGCAAGAGGTCAACCTCCTTGCCCCAAGTGCAATTTCCTATGTCAATAGTTTTGGCACACCTGATGGGACCTAGTTTGACAATGAAGTAAGATTTCAGGATTGATGCTGGTCCTGTTACAACAAATCAAATTTTGTTTCTTCAGCATCTGGTGACTCCAAGTTAAATCTACTAGTTAAGCATAGCCTTGTGCCATTCAAAAATCATTTCTTATATGCATACTTCATTTGCTCAAAATCATGGGTCTTATTTTCCTTCACATGAATATAATTAGGCTCTAGATATTTATACAATCCCCTCAAGTAGCTCTCCTAGTTTCCTTGCAATGATAAAGGAAGTGGCACTAGAATTTGAGAGGCAGACAATGGAAATTGATAGGCTAGAAGAGTAGTACAAATATTAGTAGGAGCTAATGTATAAAGAGAAGTGCTTGTTTAGGCAAGCACAGGCCTTGCAATCCATGGAGGAGGAGGTAACAAAATGGAGAAATCCATCTATCCAAGGCAGTTAGCCTTGCATGCCACTTCCTAATCTGAAGAAAATTTCCTCTTTTGCACCAAATCCTTTCTATCAGATTGCACTTGCTCACTCCAACTCATCAAACATAACTGCTCCCAATCTCGTGTGCCTAGCTTTCCAACACCAGATGACATCATAACAACCTCCCTTGGAAATGAACCTTCTGAACTCCTTAAATCATGAATTCTCCATTGAGAAGAGTACAACCAGCCAGCACATCCCTCTTCAAAAGGCTTCTCCAATGCACCAACAGTGTTTTCTTTACATTCCCTAACCTCCCCAAGTCCTTTAGCATAATGTGTAGATTCTAAGTTGGAGAAAGGAATGCCACAAACTAGCTCTAAGCTTTGGAGAGGATCATGCTGGTGACCTCTAAGAGAGACTTTTTCAAGACAACCTAGCCAAGCAAATTGAATATTTAGAAGCTAGGATGGAGCTACTCCTTGAAAGAGGGATAAAAATTCTAGACCTTATGGAGGAGCCTCAGGGCCTTATGGAAAACAAAGTTGTTGCCTATTCATAGGGGCAACATTTTAATTCAGAGATCCTGCACTGGGGGAGAACAGTAGAATTATGGGGCAGAATGGAAGAAAAGCAAGGTTTTCCTCAAAGCCTTGAAGAAGCTAAAGCTGTGCCTACTAATGATGATGCTGGAGACTTCCAGGAAAAGCTTTTCCAAGAAGATCTAGCCAAGAGAATCACAGAGTTGGAATCCAGAGAGAAATTCCTCAGCCAATGTGTAATAGATAGTTCAGACCAAACAACACTTTCTATGTCTGAACACACCCCACCTACACATTTCTAAGAGATTTATTAGGATGTACCTGATATTGATGAAGTGGTGACCAAGTGGAAGGAGGAGAATCATTTGATTCTAGCTCAAGGACTACCTCCTCTTCCACACGTTTTCTCCACTTCGCCCCTTCTCAAGGAAGAACCTATTTTTCAAGAGGTAGGTAAGGAGCTAAAGATCCAATCTGTAAGTCTTCAAGAGGTGGTCACGAGTGACAACGAAGAAGAAATCATCATTGATGCTCCTTGTGAAAACCTTATCAATAGTAGAGAAGATGCAGGTCTTGCGTATATGCAGATGTTCCAGAAATATGAAGAGGGACAAATGCATGGTAAGCTCTCTTCCCCTCTATTTGATGAACTTCCTTGCTATTTTGATGAGGATGACTACATTGAAGAGTGTGAGAAAGAGGAGGATCAGGAGGATATTTTTGAAAATCTACAATTTTTGATTAGTAAAGAGGAGGAAAAGGAGAGGCCTGTCTTCCTAGAGGAATGTCTTGAAGAAGAGAGTTTCAAATTGAGAAGTGATTTTCTGTGGGATGAGCAATATTTTTGTGAGTCCATTTCAGACATCACCACAGCCACCTTTCTTCAAGAAAGCCAAAAGGAATCAGAGGATGAGTCTGACAAGATTTCAATGAAGCAAAAGGAAACAAATCAGAGCATGATATATTGCAGAGGGAATGTGCAAATCAAAGGGCTTTTGGTGATGAGCCAATAGCCATTGATTTCTTAGTGAGGAGCACCAATAGAAAGGACCAGCATTCAATAGGCCTCTAGGAACAAGCAAAATACATATATATATATATATATATATATATTAGAGGGATGTTTGAATCTGACCAACTTAGATTCTAGTCAAACTAGGTGATCGGCAAGAGGAGCGAGTCACCAAATCTCTTTTTCATTAAGCTATTTGCCTAGCACCATAAGTCTTCTTGATAGGAAGGGGACTTGAGAAGTTTCCCCTTTGATCCAGGAGGGAAGCTAGCATTCCTGGTTAGCTGTATATAATAGTTTTTTTTCAGTTGTTTTTTCCTATTTTCCATAAGTGTAGTTTGCACAGGTAGTGTTTTTTAGCCTTGTGTGTTTCCCTTTGCATGTGGGGGTAAAAGCTTCATGTTTGACTCTTGAATATTTTAGGGTTGTTGATTAACTTTTCATAGCTACATCTAACTCTATGCCCAATAGAATGCAAGGCAATTGGGTTCTAAGCATAGCTGGCATGCTTCCCTTATGAGTCACTAATCTATTGACCAATTTTTGCGCATAGGCCAAAATCATTCACCTTCTCCCCTTGCTATTCAAAGCCAGTATTTTCAAGTTGGTCAGGTTCAACATGTTTTCTTCAGCCTGGTTTAAGTCTCATTTCAATCTTCATGCCTCTTATTTCATCAGCACTCAGTTTGTCTTTCTTCAAGTTTAGTTCTACGCCTGGTTCATTAGTTCAGCCTTTGGTTCATCATCCTAGTCCACTGCCCTAGTGAAGGGGTGACACTTCAAATGAAAAGGATCAGGTAAGTTTAGTTGGGTTCAAAGTTCAATGTCACTCAAATAGACTAAGTCCTAAAGAAATTTGGGCTGCATACACCAAAGCTTAAAGCAAAGGGGTTGGGTCGCATATAAACAAAGGTAAAGGGAAAGGGCAGTCTTCAGGTCAAAATCCCTTTCAGAGGGTAAGCACTTAACATTTGCATGGAAGGATCAAGTAAGTCCAAAGCTTATATTGATCAGAAGAGATAGTCCCAAATTCCTTTGGACTTTTTGCCCCAAGGAATTCCTTCGGACAAAAAGTCTGAAGGAATTTGGGTGCGCTTAAAATACAATGCAAAGCTGGGTGGACAATTTTTGTAGACTTTTTGTCTATGGGGAAATGTCCATGCATAAATTTTGTAGAGACATTAAAATTTGGGGAGCAGTCTGCAATAAACAAGTGACCTGCCAAAGAATCAAGCAAGCTGCTGACAGTCTAAAACACAAAGGGACCCATTGAGTTTAACAAAAGAAAGGTGCCTACAGTTAAAAGAGAAAAATGCCATAGAAGCATAGCATGGATTTGACTACCAACAAGCATGAGGACGTTGATGAGGATGTTGAGTTTAACAAGAAAGTAACTATTTTTTCAAAGAGAATGCTAACCAGAAGGAGCCCAAAAGGAAGCGACCTGCCAAGAAAGTTTGCCCTAGGGGCCGAGTAAGTAGATAAGACAAAATGGGAAAGAGACAAGGCAACCAACATGGTTCCAATAGAAAGATGACATCAGTAATAGTGTTTTCCTCTTTCCAATGGGATGCCATAGGCCAACTTGTCAAAGAAGTGCCAAGTTTCTTTCTCCTTTCTTCTATATATTGTAACTTCTCATTTTTTGAGAAGAATCAGTTCTTCCACTTTTGCAAAGGTGCATCCCTACTAAAATTTCTACCTAAATCTATAAAGATAATTTTTTACCTCTTCTTGGATGGATATTTTTTGTATGTCTTGAGTGTTTGAGTTGTGTCCAGTCATTGTCTTTTGATGCTCTCACAGGTTCAGCACCAACACACCAGTTATCTACAAGGCACCATTGTCTGTAGCTGACAGGAGAAGAGTTCCATTTAGAAGTATTGAGTAGAGGAATTCATTTATAGTATGTATCTCATAGCATCTTGGTGAGTCCCTATTCTTATGTTTTCATAAGAACCTCCCTGCCATTTTCTTATAGCCTAGTCTTTCTACCAAGTCTGAGTGTATGTTTGTTGTCTTTGTCTAATTCTGAGAGTGGGTGTAAGAAGGTCATCCTATTTTTGGTGTATCACCTCCTTAGAGTAGTTTGTTTTCCTATATTTTCCTCCCTTTTCATTCCCCCCTTATTATATAGCTATATATATATACACACCTATATTTTGCACTTGCTAGAACAAACAACAATACATCAGAGGGAGCTAGCCCTTACCTAGAGACTCTACCCTCCTGCTTCGCCATCCCACAGGTGAGAGGGGAGTTTCCATGTTGCGAGGAGAAGGTAGGATTTTGACCTCCTCGCCCTAGGTGTAATTTCCTATGTCAACAGGTAGATCTTAGTGAAATTTGAAAACTATTTCCATCCAGTATAACATTTCATTCTCAAAATCTAAAATAAGTTATTTTGGATTAAAAATAACCAACTAGACAACCACAAGATCTTTGATAATATTAGCCACACAAATAGAGATAGCATAACTATGATTATATTTATTTTGGTAAATTAAAAGTGTTGTTATTTTCTCTTGAAAACAAAAAAAATAAAAAAATGTATTTCTTGTCTCTCCTTAGCAAATCATTTGAAAAGTTTTTTTGTAGACAAAGAAATTAAAATAAAGTTATGACATTTTCATTTTAGATTATACTTCCTTTTACATCCATTTCATATTTAAAGGACATAGTTTGCAAACTTAATCCACCTCACCCAAATAAAACAAAAACTACATAAAATATCACTACCTAGTTTGCATCTAGATAAAGCTAAGAGAAATCAGTCCCTTGCATAATAGTGTAGGTTTATTCCTCTTTCCTTTGCATGCATTTTGAATTATTAAAAAGGGATAAAAATAAGTTTTTTTTTTTGTATTTACTTCTATTTATTTCATTTCTATGCTTTCAACATTTCAATTCAAACAAATAAATATTTATTTCTATGAACTTGAGAAAAATAAAAAATAAGCCAAAAAAACAAACATAAAGAAAAAAAGCGTTAAGAAGCCTTGCCAACATGTACAAGGATCCATGTTCCATCTAAGCCTTGATTATTTTTTGAATCACCCTATAAAAATCCTTGCTTCAAACATCATAAAAAGCATACACCACAAGCCATTATCTAAACAAGCTCATATGCTTCTACCTTAATGTTTTTCCTAAATTCATTTAGATGACCTTTATCAAGATACCAAGTCTTGTCCATCATGGTTTATTCCCTAGGGTTTAGTCACCTATTCCCATAGTTTCCCTATAGTCTAATATTAACACCAAACTAATACATGAATTTTTCCATTACATCCTTATCCATCTTCTTATTGTAGATTCATTGACTAGTTTAGAGGAATAAGGACATATTCCTAATCGACCTATCATTCCCCTTCCTTGAAACATAGGCCATCGCTATTTATAGGCCTAGTTTCCCATTCACACCTCATTATTCTCCTTTAGTCTAGCCTTGTCTTATTTCATTCACATATTATGGATGACATTGATTAGACATAGTCAACCTGATAGATTATATCTTTTCCTATGAGTCATTCAATTTGATCTCCCCCATTTTCCAATCCTAACATCAACCAAGAGATTAGACTTTTTGTGACATTAGAGATCATAGGGAATCTAAGCTCTATTTCAACATATATTGACACTCTTAATGATCACCATAATTTTGTTGATGTCTTTTAGTTTTGTCATGGCAATCTATTGCCACTACCTATTTTAAACCCCATTCTACCCAACAACCAACCCAATCCATAGACCATAGATTATGTCAACTACCTAAGCCTATCTTTGATGAGTCTAGTGTATAGTTTAGTGTGTTTTATTCATTTCCATATAGTCTTCCATATCCAAACAAGCATTACATAGAATTTTTCATATAAACATAGTCACTATACATATAATACAGCCAAAAAAATAAATTTGGGTCCCATAACTACTTGCCTCATATCAAGGCCTTTATAGTATAGATATATAAGTTCTAAAATGATTAGATTATTCATTATCCAAATGTAAATTAATCTCAATCCATCCACCCAATGGATTTCTAATAAAACCATAATCAATAAGTACCCTTTGTAGACAAATCTAACCCAAGTGGATAGTAACTCCACAATAGTAACATATTAAGGGAGGGTGAACTCCTTCAAGTTGAATTCTAAAAACTTGATTCATTTTTATGCATGTAACCCTTACAAGTCTAACCCACTAATTTTATTAGGATCAAGCAAGTAACACTTGATATCTTTGAATTGTGTACCTCCTAGGACAATGGGGATTTATTCTATGAAAAATAAGAAGGTGCTCATATTCCTCATGCATCTATGAATGTTCCAAAAATTGACACATCAAATAATGGAAAATGAAAAACCATTAACCCTAGATATCCTAGTGTTTAACCTAGAATTTGATACCAAAATGTCATCCCCAAAATTGAACATATAAAAATAAACTAAAATCTGAGGAAAACATGAGAAAATAATTTTTGACTTATAATGATCATTAGATATGTGAAAACTAAATCTACACACATTATGACACACATTATTATTTTAATTATTTTATCTTTTAAAATTAATATCATTATGAGAATAATCAAAAGGGTAGTATCCTAACAACATTATCATAGTGTACTAATAAGGAAGGTTGATGTAAAAAACTTATATCAAAATAAAATATCAACTACAATAATCATTGAATTAATATAACTCTAAATAATCCTTAGTTAATAGAAGGAAAGGTTTCATGAGAGCGATATACATAAAGGTGAATATAGGAGGTGATAAAAAATATAACCAAACATAATAACCTAGACCCAATTCCCCCACCATAACTTAAGCAACCTATATATCCACTTCATGAAATCAGGGTCTAATGTTATTCTCCGTTCACATTTGATGAGTCTCCTCCATAGTATATCATCATTGAAACTGGGTTGGCACTCTAATAAAAAAAACTATGACATAAGTGAGATTATAAAATTATAGACATCATTTCAAGACTAACGACACACCTAAGCCATTTAACAAATAAAATGTTTACTAAATAATGTGTGTCTATGTCTACTCAAAGCATTATTACTATTAATCCCAAATGAGGGCTAATAGGTATAATAAGGGAATTCCACATTCTTTTAATCCTTCCAAGATAGTAATACTAACAATATTTACTTACTACTATTCAAATAATCTTTCTCTCTTGAGCATAGGTACACTAACTAACAAGATCATAATATAAGAATACAACTTACAAGAAGCACAATACAAGTTACAACCCAACATCCAATTATGGTCTCAACCATTATTCATTTGAGTAAACCATGAAACTATGTACCAAATGTTTCACACATAAGGATAATATCCTAATCATTTATGATAGGATAATCACTCTAGGTTTTAGTTATCACAACACATGCTCCATGAATGCAATAAGTTAGTTATTGATGTTTCTCTAAAGAGGCCTATTATGAGTTAATACTCAATGCCTGCACTCACTCCCTAAACTACCATACATATCTGTGATGATCACCTTCATGCATAGAATTAGGTTTGGGTGTAGTTCACCTATTTGATATGAGTATTATTTTATTTATGAAGGTGTTCAACCTTTGCCCTTAAGTTACATAATATAGTGAAACATCGATACCCTTGTAGGTAACTTCTAGACCACTAATTGGTCTAAACAAAATAAAGAATCACTAAGGGTTATATGAAAATTTAAACATATGATAGTGTATGCACAATGAAATACAACCTCAAGCAATAATATCAATATATATTCCAAAAGGTCATTTTAGAATAACTTTTAAGTATGCTCCATCCTCAAATAGTTTAGAAAACTCTCACCTAGGGTTAAATCTACAAACCATTACCATAGTAAAAAACATTGATTCATTGCTCAAGTAATATCTCATTATAGTATATACAAATAAATCATACAAATAAAAAACCTTTATATCTCTAAATATTTATAAAATACAATGAATGGACCTTGCATATATACGCAAGGAAGATCAAACTTAACTAAGAGATCAATATAAGTGATCAATCATAACTAAGAGATAAAACCTAAGACTAAGATATAATTATCCCTCAAAGATATAAATAACTAGAAAATATCCCCATAATATCTGAGATGAATATGTAATATCTCATAATATCTAAAATAAGATAACTGATATATCCACATATAAGTGCGTGGGAAAAAATAGATACCTAGGTGAACATGATCTAAGATAAATAACTTACTTTAACACCCCCCATAAATTAAAGATAGGTGATAAAAAACAAAGTGACTTATCCATACTATGATTCATCATAACAAGGCCTGATCAAGTACTCATTTATAATATATCCATGAGTAAATCTTTCATAAACTGTAGAAAGGGAAAAAACCTATCATAAAAATTCCACCCCCCCTGAAAAAAAAAGAGAGAGGAAATGGGTCCTACAAGACTTGATGAGGTAACCATGCATAAAAATGGATACAACTTAAAGACAAGTGTCTCTATGGATTACATCCATCTTGCCATAATACATAGATGTCGAGTCACTATAACCACCAAGTCAAAGTAAAAATGATGTTGAATATGAAAATCACTAAACATGAACACTGCACTCAAAAATATTGGATAGAATGATGAATCTAAGGAATCATTTCCTAAACACCCTCCCTTAATAATGAACTTGGATAATATGGTAAATAAAGTATCTATATAATTAGATTAAAAATGGTGATAAGTGATTATAAAGATGAGTGGGGATGCCACACTCGTGTCACTATGCAAAAAGTCACCCAAAATGCCATTAGGATATAACAATCCTCATATGTATTTCATAAAAAAATAACATGAATAATATACCCATGTATAAAGGAAGAATATATAAAATTCCTTGGTAGTGATGGGAGAGACTAGCAACTTAAATAGTGAAGGCTTCCCAAACTAGCTATACACACATGAATGTAGACTAGGCTATAAAAACAAACCCCTCATGGAACTTTATAATTTAGTGTGAGTATAATATATTCCAAATAATACCAAATAAAAATAAGGAAGACATTGTATACACTAGAATAAATCCAAACAGGGATATTATTGACTTTTTGAATAAGTCATCACAAATCATGATAGTTGATCCCAATAAAAGGGAATAATGTGGGTTAAAATCACAAGTGACACAAAAAACATACTCAAACAGTGCAAGACATTAGTCTCTATTGAAAATGCATCTATAAGTGTATAGATAAATGAGCATGAGTATAATAGAGTATTTTTATGATGGGATCTTACCACCTATTAGATTGGATCTCACCTTGTAATCTTCAATAATTATAAAGAACATGCAAAATGAGATGTTGGGATCATTTGATAATGCATCCATAATAGAGTGCTTATTTGGGCACCCTTAAGCAAGGGGATTTAGATAAAGTTTCTATAGTAGACACATTATTATAGATAGAGGCCATCTTTTGGATTAGTATGATAGTGGTTTGGTGGTTGCATCATTCATTTCTTGATTCATTTCATTTCAAGTACTATTGATTATAACCACCTTTGGGAAAATTAGAGTGCCACCATCATGCTACTAATTATAACCACCTATGTAAAATAGTGTCATTGAGCTATGCCATTATTTACTAATTATAATTGACTATAGGAAAATTAGTCATAATACCTTTATCATTTCTTAAAGTACCACCTTGCCATTTTAATGATGTATTATGCCATTTACCTACATTGTCTAGTTTTAGAATTTGTTGTTACCTAGTCAGATTCCTCCATTATATGGTGGAACCACAATGACTTAAGGTCCTATCTTGGGACTATGTAATTAGTGCTCATTTCACATTAAGGTGAAATTAACCTACCATCCCATACTCTCTCCATTTTGTGAGTAATTTAAATTTGACACTCTCAACATTTTATAATTTGGACTATTTCATATATCTTCATTCTCACTTCAGTTGAGATGATTTGAAAATTATAAAAAAATATGAAAATGATCTATAAAATCCTAAAAATGACCACATTAATAATTTCTTTGCCTTAAGGATACTGGGACCCTTAGCTAAGTCACAAAAAACCACTTGTCATTTAATTTTCCCATCCTTATTGGCATACCATCCCATGCTCTCACCATTTTTTTAGACCATTCCCATATTCCTCTACAACACACTCATTTTTTTCTCTCCTAGGAGAACTACATTTATCCTAAAGTTTGTGTTGGATCTTGTGTCCATGAAACTATGTAGGTAACATCCACTTATCTAGTACATTTGGAGTCAGATCGGCCACACCCCTTTCGTTTCTTATATTTCCCCCATTTTGTTTATTTTTTTCATTATTCCTATATCTTAGGGGCAATTATCATCATCTTGTTTGTTTTTTGTTTGTGTTAACATTGTGATTAACCATTATTTGAATTTATTTCATGTTGTTTTGTTTTGTTTGATTCACTTTTTATTTCTTAGTGTTTTCTTTTCCTATTTGTTTTTTAGTTTTCCTATTATTTGCATTATTATTCTACCTTGATTCAGTATATGTGTGTTCATTAGGTGATTCCATACACATTATTCTTGAATCCATCCATATTCATCTGTCAACATTGTCATCATGATTTTTATCATTAGTGTTTTTTAATTATTTATTGGATCGCATGTTAGTCCTTATGCATATTTTAGATAAGTTTTCATGGTGTTTTATATCATGATGCCTACCATCACATACTACAATAAAACTCATCGCGATAAGTCTTACAATAAATGCAGCCATGATATTTCTCTTTGACACCCAAAAATTCTTGATCTACCTAAATCATTCCCTAATATAGAGTAATTAACTCCCAAAAGAATTTTAATCCTTGCTAGTTAAGATATGCATCTCTATACTAGTAGGTTTACCAAATTCATATTTCTCCTATATATTGGCTTAATCTTAATCTATGAGTATGGATTCATGTATGTGAACCCACTTTTTCCAATTTGCCAACATACCCTTACCATTCGGTCAATGATTATAACCACCTCTGGGGAAATCATCGTATCTCATCCCACCTATAGATCCAATAATTATAAATGCATGTGGTTAAATCATTGTGTTTATATCTATTTAGAGGTTAATGATTATAATCACCTTTAAGAAAATAATTATACTTGTTCTACCCACAGCCTTTGGGTAGACCATTATCTCTATTTACCTAACTAGTGCATGTTTTTATCTTGCTAATAATTCTAACCACCTATGTGCAAATTTTTATTTTCCATCTTAATGATTATAACCACCTTTGGGCAAGTCATTCTCTTATTACCCTAATATTTTTTCAATGATTATAACCACCTTTGGGTAAATCATTATCTTTTTTATCCTATGTGTGCTAATTATTATAACCACCTATAAGAAAATAGTCTTATTTATCTGCCTCACTAGGTAGTTCATCATGTCATTGATTATAACAACCTATGGTAAAATTAGTCTTTTCCACTCCATTTTACCTTTTGGTACCATAGTTTCCTTATTTCAAGGGAGCGATCACTCAACCTTTTTGTTGACCTCTCATTCGAGGGGACATCTAGAGCTTATCCATTACCATTGAAGTATTAGGCATACAAGACCTTTTCATTCTTTTCGAATAAGTTACTATGCCTATATCTTGCAATGCCTTATCAAATAGGGAAAAACTATAGACACCTAAAAATAGACATAATTAGCTTTCATCTAGAATTTAGATTGATTCCTACCAACCGTTGTAAATTAATACTAAAAATCACTGAATATCCCAAATTTGCTTATGCGTCATTCATCAAAGTTCAGAATCATGTTGAGACATCCCTAATTGGGGTATCCTACCATATAAAACAATAACCTCTCATAGATTTATCCCTAATCAACTTGTAGCATCACAACTATCAATTGGGCCTATGGACCTATTAAGTGGGGTACTTGATCAAATATCAAATCTTAAAAGAGTTAGAAGGTTAATCAGAATCAATTAACAAGTTAAACAAGATTAAATGCATATTTGAGTTATCAATTTGAAATTAATGAATATCTAAAAATGTAAATTCCAAAATTCAAAATATCAAAGCCTTTCATAATTGCCTTTATGAGTTTCCAAGTTCTTTGAAAATATCCAAAACTATCTAATTTGAAATCCATGCCTAGTGATTAAAAATCATACTTACACGACAACTATTAACTCAACTAGAGTTAGTTTTAACTCACCTCGATTTAGTTTTAACCCATTTCAATCCTAAAATCAACCTTAACTTAACTTGGGTGAGAGTTAATTCCTAAGGATATAAATACAAGGCCATGCCCATTAATTTATAAGCTTTCATAATCCAAATTTATAATGCTAATTTAGAGAGAGATGCATATAATTAGTGTTAATATGCCCAAATCTTAAGCCAAAAAATCACAAGCCAAGGTGCCAAGGAGAGAAAGAACAATGAAACCTCCATTATCAAAGACTTATTGATACAAAAGTTGAGCAATCCATTCAACAAAGCCATTTAGAGCTCCCAAGGATGGTAAAATACTTGATTCTTATATGTTTTTATTGTGCTTTCATTTAGTTTTTATTACCTAAGCTCTCCCTAGTGTCTAGGCTAGAGGTGTTGGGATTTTAGTGTGTTCATTTCATTTGTTTTATGAGACTAACAAAAGACTAACCTCCCCTCTATGTCAAATTCCTATTTCACATAGGGTGTGAAAGTAAGGATTTAGTAATTTCAAGTGGTCAATCTTGACCAATCAATGTTGAAGACTTATTCAAAATTTTAAGATAAATACACTTTTACCCCTATGCCACTTTTGTAAAAGAAAGAGAAGATAAAATCTAGGAAACACTACATAGTGATTTGAAGGGTTTGAAGACAAAGTTAGTCATTCTTATTTTGGGGATGATTTGTTTCCCCTATCCTACTATTTTGTATTTGTATCTTCTTTTCTAACATTATCACACGACTTTTTTATTTGGCTATGTTGAAAGGCTATCAAAATTTTGCACTACACCTATTGAAGAAATAAGAAGCTATTTTCCTCCATTTTTAGGTTGTGTGAAGTGTATGTGTGATTTCCATAGATATAAAATTGTGAATTAGTAGATTTCCTATGATAATATCTAGTTTTTTACCTTCTTATTGCATCTTCAAGTTTGTACTAGTCATACTAAGTGTCTAGGTTCAATCTCAGTATAATTTTGTATGGGAATTAAAAAATATTTCATTCCTTCCATGCAAAGAGTGGGTGTTGTCAAGTAATTTATATGAAACACTATTTTATAATCCATATACTTGATGTGAAGATAATATGTGTAGCCTCCTTTGCTTCTTAATAGTTCCAATTGAAATCAAAAGTGGTCATAAACATTAGTGAATCTTTATTTCAAGTTTTTCATGTCAATTTTAGTGAAATCATTATCACTTCACCCTTTCCTTTAGTCAAGAAATTAGTCATTAGTAAGATTGAGATAAAATTTAATGAGTGCATCAATGGAACCAATCTTGTATCTATAAATTCTCTCCATCTCAAATTCACCCACACTTAGTAGAGATTCCATTATTTTAGCATGAGTGGCAAGTAACACACATTCTTACAAAGGTGGTACTCTTGATTGACAATAGGTAGATGTTAGTGAAATTTGATAACCATTTCCATCCAGTATAACATTTCATTCTCAAAATCTAACACCAGTTCTTTTACATTCAAAATAACCAACTAGAAAACCACAAGAGATTTGATAATATTAGACACACAAATAGAGCTATCACAACTATGATTATATTTATTTTGGTAAATTAAAAGTCTTATTTTATCTTGAAAACAAAAAAAATAAAAAAATCTATTTCTTGTCTCTCCTTAGCAACTCAATTAAAAATATTTTTTGTATACAAAGAATGTAAAAAAAAGTTGTGACATTTTTGTTTTAGACTAGACTTATTTTTACATCCATTGCATATTTAGAAGACATAGTTTGAAAACTTAATCCATGTCACCCAAATAAAATAAAAACTACAAAAAGTATCACCGCCTAATTTGAATCTAGATAAAGCAAAGAAAAATCAATCCCTTATATAATAGTGTATGTTTCTTCCTCTTTCCTTTGCATGCATTTTAAATTATTAAAAAGAGATAAAAATAAGTTTTATTTTCATTTACTTCTATTTTTTTCATTTCTATGCTTTCAACATTTCAATTCAAATATATAAACATTTATTTCCATAAACTTGAGAAAAATAAAAAATAAGCCAAAAACAACAAAAATAAAGAAAAAAAGTGTTAAGAAGCCTTTCCAACATGTACAAGCATCCATGTTCCATCTAAGCCTTGATTATTTTTGTAATCACCCAATAAAAATCCTTGCTTCAAACATCATAACAAGCATACACTATAAGCCATTATCTAAAAAAGATCATATTCTTCTACCTTGGCTTTTTTCCTAAATTCATTTGGATGACCTTTACTGAGACACCAATTTTTGTCCATCATGGTTTATTCCATATGGTTAGGTCACCTAGTCCCATAGCTGCCATACTATCTAATATTAACATTGAGATAATATGTGAACTTTTCCATTACATCCTTATCCATCTTCTTATTGTGGATTCCTTGACTTCTTTAGATGAATAAAGACAAATTCCCAATCCATCTATCATTCCACTTTATTAAAACATAGGCCATCACTATAAAAATTTATAGGACTAGTTTCCCATTCACACCTCATTCTTCTCCTTGGGACTAGCCTTGTCTTATATCATTCACATATTATGGATGGCATTAACTAGACATAGTCAACCTAATAGAGTAGATATTTTCCTATGAGTCATTCAATTCAATCTCCTCCATTTTCCTATTCCTAACATCAATCAGGAGATTAACCTTGTTGTGACATTAGAAATCAAATGGAATCTAAGCTATATTTTGACATAGATTGACACTCTTAATGATCACCATAATGTTGTTGATGTCTTTTAGTTTTGTCATGGGAATCCATTGCCACCACCTATTTTGAAATCCATTCTACCCAAAAACCAACCCAATCCATAGACCATATATTATGTCAACTACCTTGGCCTATCTTGATGGGTATAATGTATAGTTTATTGTTTTTCATTCATGTGCATATAGTCTTCCATATCCAAACAAACATTACATAGAATTTTTCATATAAACATAGTCATTATACATATAATATAACTAAAAAACTAAATTTAGGCCCCACATCTACTCACCTCATATCAAGGACTTCACAGTATAGATATATAAGTTCTAAAATGATTAGATTATTCATTATCTAAATCTAAATTAATCTCAATCCATCCACCCAATGGATTTCTAACAAAACCATAATCAATGAGTACCCTTTCTAGACAAATCTAACCCAAGTGGATAGTAACTCCACAATAGTAACATATTAAGGGAGGGTGAACTCCTTCAAGTTATATGCTAAAAACTTTGTTCATTTTTATGCATGTAACCCCTCAAATTCTAGCCCATTGATTCTATTGGGATCAAGTAAGTAACACTTGATATCATTGAACTGTGCACCTCCTAAGACAATGGGGATTTCTTTTATGAAAAAAAGGATGGTGCTTTTATTCCTCATGCATCTATGAATGTTACAAAACATGAAACATCAAATAATTTAAAATGAAAAACCATTAATGCCTATGAATCCTAGTGTTTAATCTAGGATCTGATACCAAAATGTCATGCCCAAAATTAAATGTATAAAAATAAACTAACATCTAAGGAAAATAGGAGAAAATATTTTTTAACTTATAATGATCATCAGATATGTGAAAACCAAAGCTACACACATGACAAACACTATTATTTTAATTAGTTTATTTTTTAAAATTAATATCCTTATGAGAATAATCAATATGGTGGTATCTTAAGAACATTATCATAGGGTATAATAAAGAATGTTGAATCATAAAACTTATATCAAAATAAAATGTCAACTACAATAATCATTGAGTTATTATAACTCTAAATAATACTTAATTAATAGAAGGAAAGGTTTCACCAGAGTGACATACATAAAGGTGAAGATAGAAGGTAAACAAACTATAACCAAACCTAATAGCCTATACCTAATTCCCCCATCATAACTTAGGTAGCCTATATATCCACTTCATGGAATGAGGGCCTAATGTAGTTCTCCTTTCACTTTCGATGAGTCTCCTCCATAGTATGTCATCATTGAAATTGGGTTGGCACTCTAAGAAGATATAACTATGACACAAGTGAGCTTATACAATTATAGACATCATCTCAAGACTAATGACACACCTAAGTAGTTTATCAAGTAAAATTCTTACTAAACAATGTGTGTCTATGTATATTCAAAGTATTATTACTATTAATCCCAAATGAGGGTTAATAGGTATAATAAGAGAATTCCACAATCCATTAATCATTCCAAGATAGTAATATTAACAATATTTACTTAACAATATTCAAATAATCATTGTCTCCTAATCATAGGTACACTGACCAACAAGATCAAAATATAATAATGCAACTTACTTACAAGAAGCACAATACAAGTCACAACCCAACATCCAACTATGGTTTCAACCATTATTCATCTGAGTAAACCATGAAACTATCTAAAAAAATGATTAAAACATAAGGATAATATCCTAATCATTTATGATAGGATAATCACTCTAGGTTTTAGTTGTCACAACACATGTTCCATGAATATAATAAGTTAGTTATTGATGTTTCACTAAAGAGGCATATTATGAGTTAGTACTCAATGTTTGCACTCACTCCATGAACTAACATATATATCTATGATGATCACATTCATGCATAAAATTAGGGTTGGGTGTAGTTAACCTATTTCTTATGAGTATTATTTTAGTTATGAAGGTGTCCAACCTTCACTTTTTAGTTACATAATAGAGTGAAATATTGATACCCTTGTAGGTAACTGCTAGACCTCTAACTAGTCTAAACAAAATAAAGAATCCCTAAGGGTTATACGGTCATTTAAACATATTAAAGTAGATTCACAATGGAATATAACCTCAATAAATAATATCAACACATATTCCAAAATGTCATTTCAAAATAACTTCAAGTACGCCACATCCTTAAAGAGTTTAGAAGACTCTCACCTAGGGTTAAATCTACAAACCATTACCGTAGTAAAAACCATTGATTCATTGCTCAAATAATATCTCATTATAGTATATAAAAATAGATCATATGAATATAAAAACTCTATATCTCTAAATATTTATAAAATACAATTAATGGACCTTGCATATATAGGCAAGGAAGATCAATCTTAACTAAGAGATCAATAGAAGTGATCAATCATAACTAAAAGATAAAGCTAAGTGATCAATCATAAATAAGAGATCAAACCTTAGACTAAGATAGAATTATCCCTAAAGGATATAAAAAACTAGAAAGTATCCTCATAATATCTAAGAGATGAATATGTAATATTTCATAATAGATAAAATAAGATAACTAATATATCCACATATAAGTGGGTGGGAATAACTAGATACCTAGGTGAACATGATCTAAGAAAAATAACTTACTCTAACACCCCCCATCAATTAAATCTAGGTGATCAATTATAAAGTGACTTATCCATACTATGATTCTTCACAACAAGGCTTGATCAAGTACTCATTTATAATTTATCCATGAAAAAATATTTTAAAAAGTGAAGAAAGGGAGAAAACATGTCATAAAAAATCCCCCCCCACAAAAAAAAGGAGAGGAAATGGGTCCTAGCTAAAATATCTAATGAGGTAACCATGCATAAAAAGGATACAATTTGAGTACAAGTGTCTTTATGGATTCCATCCATCTCTCTATAATACATGGATGTCAAGTCGCTATAACCACCAAGTCAAAGTAAAAATGATGTTGAATATGAAAATCAGTAAACATGAACACTGCACTCTAAAATAATGGATAGAATGATGAATCTAAGGAAGAATTTAATAGACACCCTCCATCAATAATGAACTTGAATAATATGGTAAATAAAGTCTCTAAATAATTAGATTGAAAATGGTGATAAGTGATCATAAAGACTAGTGGGGATACCACACTCATGTCACTATGCAAAAATTCAACTAGAATGCCATTGGGATATAACAATCCTCATATATATTTCATAAAAAAATAGCATTAATAATTTACCCATGTATAAATTAGGAACATAAAAAATGCCTTGGTGGTGATGGGAGAGACTGACAACTTAAGTAATAAAGGCTTCCCAAACTAGGTATACACACATGAATGTAGACTAGACTATAAAAACAAAACCCTCATAGAACTTTATAATTTAGTGTGATTATAATATATCCCAAAAAATACCAAATAAAAATAAGTAAGACATTTTATATACTATAATAAACCCAAACAAAGATATTATTGACTTGTCGAAGAAGTCATCACAAATCATGATAGTTGATCTAAAAAAAAGGGAACAATGTGGGTTAAAAGCACAAGTGGCACAAAAACCATAGTCAAACAATGAAATAAATTATTCTCTACTAAAAATGCATATATAAGTGTATAGATAAATGAGCATGAGTGTAATAAAGTATTTTTATGAGGGGATCTGACCACCTATTAGATTGGATCTCACCTCCCAATCTTCAACAAGTATAAAGAACATGAAAAATGAGATGTTGGGATCATTTGATAATGCATCCATGATAGAGTGAAATAAATAGGGAGAAATAAATTAAGGATAATTTTTTTTATGGGATTTAGGCACCTATCAAATTGTACCTCATCCTCTGATCTTTGACAACTGACATAAAAAAAGGTATGTGGCCAAGAAATAAAAAAATAAAATATCTCCTTATGTCTTCCAAATACAATTTTTTTTTAATAAAAAACTAAAAAAATCAACCAAAGATGTTTTATATAAAACAATAAAAAAAAATCCCTTCAAAAGAGCTCTCCATAAGGATTTTTTAAGTGAATAGTACCAAAATCAGTAAAACTACAATAACTTTGGAAATTCATAATGAAATTCAAATTTTCAAAATGTTCTAGAAATATGAAAATAAGATACACAAAAACTAAAAATTATTTTGAGATATTATTTAAATCTTTCTTATAATTAGAGATATAACAGTCATATTTTTTTAGAATAGTACTTCTCAGAAACTATGATACATTTTGTAATTTTTTTATTAAATTAATAATTTCAATATATTATAAAATTATAAAATAAGTTACACAAAATACATAGAATTTTTTGAGAGATCATTTATAATTTTATCACAATTAAATAAAGAATAGACATATTTTCTTAAAAAATAGATCATAAAAAACTTACAAATCTAGTCTCTGATATCTAAATTGGGTAAAATTAGAGGTGATTATGTATTTATAATATAATATGGATGAATTAGTGAGATTTTAATCTGTAAAATTTACCTACAATAAAAACACATAAAGAAGAAATGCTCCTAAAAAATAAAATTTCTTGCACGCCTTTCTAATTCTCAAGACCATCCAAAGAGGATACAAAAGAAACACATAATTAGTAAGGTAAGAAAATGCTAAATTTGTAATTATAGATCTCCTAAGAGGCTAATATGTTGAGTAATATTTTTTGAACACTACTCTAATATTTTTAAAGAGTTTAGAAAATCATCACCTAGGGTCAAATATATAAACAATTGACATAGTAAAATCCATTGATGTATTGCTCAAATAATATCTCAGTATATCATACATAAATAGATTATAAAATGATAAATCATATATATCTCAAAATGTTAATAAAATACAATTAACGAGTCTTGAATAAATATGCAAGGAATAACAATTCTAACTAAGAGATCAAGCTAAGTAATCAATCATAACTAAGAGACCCAACCTAAGACTAAGAGATAACTATCCCTAAAGGATAAACATAACTATAAAAATCCTCATAATATTTAAGATATAGATAAGTAATATCTCATAATATCTAAAATGAGATGAATTAAATATCCACACATAAGTGAGTGGGAATAACTAGATATCTAGGTGAACATGAGCTAAGGTAAATAACCTATTCTAACACTAGGTCTACCCATTGGAAACTAAAGCCAGACATAACACATGCATTTGTGTCCTAAGACTTGAAATAAGGTAACAATCATATAAAAGGTATACAATAGTGTAGTGTAGTTATAAACTAAATAATAAACTTCTAAAGGTACTAAAATAATTGCCACTATAAGATACCCTTCTAAAAAAATTAAAACATACCAATTTTCATATTGATAAATAGGTATAAAAGTACCCTTGGTTTAAAACCAAAAAAATAAGCTAAATTTTTATATGCATGAGAACTATTATCTAAGCTATAAGTATTAAATTTAACTTTTAAAAAAAATATTTTTATTGAGATTAAGATGACAATTTAGTCTACCATTCCATAGTGACTTTAACTACTTAGAAAAATTGCCATTCAAATTTCCAAATAAAATGGAAATGGAGTCACCCTAAAAAAATAGTAAATATAACAGTAAAATTTATTCTTTTTCTTTCTATGATAATTTGAAGATATTATAATTTACTTGTAACTTCCATATTTAAAAAATACCATTCCTAGGTATTTTAAATATGTCATTTCCAAATCAAATTTGGGAACAAGAATGAGATAATAATATTTTACCCTTTTAATTATCTCCTATAAAGATTTAAAAATGAAGTTTCTTGGTGGGCGTAAAATAATTTATTACTAATTCCATATTTTTTATCCCAAAATAATTATTTCCAATTCTTAGTTTTTATGAATTTTGAATATAAGTATTTATTTTGTGTCAAATCCTAAGCAAATTTGGAAGTAAGAAAAGTACTTTCAATTTTTTCTCTTGAAAATGGCATTCATAATTTATTAAAATAATGGTTTTTGATTGGATTAAAAAAATTATAAATATTTTTTAATTCTACAATATAATAAAATTAGTTTCAAGTCTTAGTTTCGATAAAGTCTCAGTTTAGATATTTATTCTACTCTGATTTTAGATGGGTTTTAGACATGTTTGGAAGACATTATATTTTGAATCTATTTTCTAGAATTTTGGTTTAATACATCTAAAATATATTTGAGGAATAAAACCTAATAACAAAAATTAAATAGTCCATGGTTCAATTTAATGGTAAGGTTAAGGGTTTAAAAAAGATGACCTAATAGTGAAGCTAAGTGTTGATTTATTTATAAAAGTAAACAAAAATTAACATAAGATTCCCACTTGGCTAAAGTGGTAGTGGATTAAATTCCCACCATTGGATTGAGTATATCTCATCCACAAGATCTAAGTTTCCAACAAAATCCATAAAATTCCTTATAGATATGAAGAAAATTCTACACTCCTACATTTTATCTCATTTGATCTATTTTAATTTTATAGGTTTAGAGGTTGAGTTCAAGAGGAAAACCAAATGGTTTAAGATTCATATGTTTTATTTAAATTTATTCATTGATCTACAAATTTAGATTTCCCCATTTCAAATGTATATTCATTGAAACCCTGAATAAATATATATTATTTACATCTATTGTATTTATTAAAAAATTCAACCAAAGTTAAAAAGTATGTGTGTGTGTGTTTAGACTACCATGAATAGAATTATCATTTTTATTTATTGATTCACATATAAATGTATGCATAATAATGTATGTTATCTAAATGTTTACAAGATATTTATAATCCATCCCAAACAATAATATCCAATATAAATAAAAATACCCCTTTTATTTTTTAAAAACTTAAAAATATTTAATTAGGTTGTGCAATATTTTTTTCATGGTAGTGAGTAGTCAGTTGGCCTGTGTAGGCCATGACTTAACTATGGCCATATATAATAGATATTTTTGGGGGTGGGTTGTCTTATCAATCAAATTTTCACCATTTGGAAGGTATTTCAATCCTTATAAATTTGATGTAACATGGAAACACCTCAAGGTTATGGGTACTCTATTAAAGAGGTTAATCTCTAAGTTAAAGGGCTCACTCCCCTTGATGAATCACTTAGGCTTAAATAATAATCTACTACTTTCTAGGAAAAGGGAGAGAAACTTGTTCTAATGGAGGTAATGCACAAAATATAATTTGACCACTACCAATTATCTGTAAATGCACTTCAAATATGAGACTAACATGTAATAAACACTTCTCCAAATCTATCTCTCTACATCAATACTTCTCATGAAGGTTGTGAAGAGTGTTTGAGCTAGTAAGACTAGTAAAGAGGTCATGAATTGACACTAATAAAAATAAAACTAATTCAACATTTCACACTCTATTTGGAAACTTCAAGATACCTTCAAAAATGATTGTAAACTAAACATGAATTCTAAACAAGGATAAAATACCAAGGAAGAAAGACTATCACTTAGCAAAATTAACTAGTCAAGCATGAATATTGAAACTAGTCCATAGAGAAGGTAAACCAAACTATTCTCAATGATAAAAGTCTAAAAATGGGTAGGTATTTTCATACCTAGGCAAAGGATATGAATTTAGCCTATCAAGGCTAAATATATATAGAAAGTGAGAAAAGGAGATAAGGGCATATGAGAGAAAGATTTAAAAGTGTCTCATGAGTTACAATAAAGATATGAGTTATGAACCTATAATAATAGGTCTTATAAGACAAGTGTTTTTTCCTAAATATTCTCTTCTGATCTAAATGGCATGGACATTTAAAATATTGCTTGACACTTTGTCTTGTAAAAATTATCCTTTGCCTTGGTTTGTGATAGGATAAATATAACTCCTCGCCATCAATTCATGTTGAGTTATATCATTTAACTACTCTTGAAATATTTAAATTTATCTCTAAATATTTTCTTTGACACATCACTTCATTCTCTTGCTAGGTGTTTTGAAGTCTCTTTGTCTCACTAAGATAATCTTGCTTACAAGTGTCAAATCTTGAATTCATCTTCACCAAGGAATGCTATCCATCTCCATATATGGAATATTCACATCATATCATACCTAAAAAATTCATTTTAGGTCTTAAAGTACCCCCAAGAACTTATTCTACATCAAAAGCTCTCATTTAGCCTCTTTCCTTATAGCCTTGAAAAAATGTAAACCTCCTTGTGAAGAATAATGTATATATTTTATTATAAAATTTAGAACATATTTGAGGACCTAGTATGGATTTACATATACATGCCAAATTTTATGTCTTGAATATGAGTGGAAGTGTCTTTTATAGCCCATTCTCTCTCCTTAATTAGGCCTCAATTAGACCTCCTTACCTAGAAATAGAGTTTTGGCCTAAAATAATTCCCACACATTTTAAACTTCTATTAAGTGTGTAAATCACTTTACCCATGTTTATTCCAACCTTAATGTCAATTTTTATCTCCTAAGACCCTATATGGATGGGTCAACCATGAAATGGTTAAAACCCCTAGTCTAGGCATTTGATAGGCATGAGAGATAGTTTGAGTGTTTTTATAAGTAATTTTAAGGTTATAAATCTTGGTATGAGTTTTTTAGGTATTAAAATCCTTTAATATCTAAAATTAATATGAATATGTCTCTTGATGTGTTTTCTAAGTCTGCATATAGGCCATTTAGCTTGTAAAATAGTGTTTTTCTACCTTCTTAGCCAAACCAGTAACTTGCATATATCATGTACCTATATATAAGACCATAATAGATATTATTAAGTTCATATAACATATATTGATTATTTTTAGTCCTATCCCTCTAATTTGGAAGCCCATCTACACTTTGTATACTCATAAACAAGCATGTAACCCTATATTTATAAGGAATCCATACAATTTCACCTACATAATTTTTATAAAATGGTATAATATTGTGATAAGGGGAGTTTTAAGATTAAATAAATTAATTTTAAGGTCATAAAAATTCATTTGAATAACTTAGACATGTAATCTTTCTCATCAGGTTGAAACTGATCTTTTTAGGCATCCTAGGAGTACTTCAATGTCTTAGCAATGATTCATACAGTATAAGCCACTAACTTAAGAAAAAATGCCAAAAATTTTGAGTTAATAAACCATAATAACCACACCTAAGATACTTTGCAACCATTAAAATTATCAAATAATATCCAGGAAAATGTTGGTTCCACTCAAGTGGTAGATTGTGCATTGGTGAGGTCTAAAAGTGAGTTTTAGTTTGAAAAAAGGAGAACAATGTTTCAATTGGGAGATTATATATATATATATATATATATATATATATATATATATATCTCAATGAGTATTTTTAAATTCCTTCCTATATACTCAATTGGTCACCTAATTTTCATATTTCTCCTAAATGTCCTGTAACAAACTTCTTTATGCATTGAGAGTTTAAAGGTAGTTAAGCCTACTTAGCCCAAATGGATTTGTTTGGAGTCTATCCCTATAAAAAAAAGGCTCATATAATCATTATGATCCTTTTTTATGTACCTTATAACATATTTTACTTTTATAGAGACAAAATAAATGCAAAAATTATTTTTCCTTCACACCTTTAGGGTAGACATGTAGACTTTAATAGACTATTTGCTTCCTTCTCATTGTTGAAGAGTTCATAACCTTGTGGGGTTTCCTTGAAGTATAAAGCCTCTTATCTATTTTTTTATTCTTCAATTTCCATATTAAATAGATTCCCTTAGACCTCTTTATCTTCAAACCAAGCAAACATCTTAATCTTGACTAGGCAAATACCTTATAGACTTGTTTTGTTGAATGTATGCAAGGTCTGAGCTCTATTTAGTATTATTTTATTTTAGCCTTATCTTAGGTTTCATTTAGTTATCATGACTCCATTTAATTTAATTTTTATCTCATACTCCAATATCATTGTTCAACATAACACCCTCCTCTCAATCTTAAAGACAAACTGAGCTATTACACAATCATGTAGGTGTCTTTGGACTGTGTGACTAAATGTTAAGTTTATTAAAGATAGAGACAATGTAGGACTTAACCTTTAAGCCTCTTGAAAACTTTTAAATAATTCACTCTATGCATAAATTAATTATATCCTTATTTATAAAATGAACATTTCATTTCCATAAACATGCCTGACTGTGTGTGTCAAGAATCTCTTGGTTGTAGGTGGTGATTTAAGTGTTTGAATACAGTTTTAGATCCTTGGTTGTAGTTTGGAGTAAAATATTATAATACAAATAATATATAATTCAAGTATTACTACCACTATATTGATAACTTATAACCCTTAACTACCTCAAAACCTTACATCCTAACATAACATACAATCTTTTTCCATAGTATGACTATAGATAGTGATTTGGTGAGTGTTTAAAGATTGAACTTAGGTATTTGATTCAATAAATTATCTCATTGAGACCTTTATGGTGACTAATATTTATTATTATATTTCACATTAGACCTTTCAACAAACACACTATCACCTTCCTATATTAAATTCATGTATGTTCTCTTTACTTAGCCTATAAGTTTGTTTAGACTCCTCATCTCTTCAATACACTTGATCATATGAGAGTGTTATGAGATCTAGACCTAGTTGAATATATATACATGTTCTCTACGTATCACATGAGATTATCATACATCTAGATAAACTTGAAACCCTTTTAATACATCTAAATATACATTTAATATCATCTCTATACACTCATTCTTGTATCTCTCAAGGGCTGGTAATGAAATAAAGTTTTCTTCATTGTACTCCCTCAACAAATTATTTTTGGATTTAAAAAAATGGGTAAATATTATTTACCTATTTTAAATTATTTATACCTCATCAACACATTATTTATATGAATAAAAATTCACAAATCTCTCACAATTAATCTATCACATACAAACAATGAAAATAAGTCTTATTGGTGATAATACATGAATTTGATTCATATGGTTAATGTATTTTCAAATAATTGATATGTTTTACCACATTTAGGTCACTTTTTACAATTCATCTTCTCTCACCAAGTTCACAAGTGCAATCCTGAAGACAAAATTGAGCTAGTGGGGAATTAAGCCTAAAAAAGCACCTTAGCTCCTTAGATTTTTTTCATAAATATAATAAGATAAATAAAATGAATAATAAAACTTATTTATATTTCATAAGGGTCCCCAACTTTGGTTAAAATATTATACTCCAACTTCACTTCTATGGCTTCTACCATTCACTTGAAATTTGTCATCATGAGCTTGTGAAAGGAGTGATGGGAGAGAGAAAGAAAATTCTAAAATTTTGAGACCTAAAACTTCCTTCCATGCATTATTATGACATTATAAGATAAAATTACACTCTTGATCTATTTTCACCTGAAAGTGAGTTCTTGATATCCATACAAGTACATCAAACTCCCTTCTAAGCATTGAATTTCAAGATTCTAATCATTTTATGACATATTAACATAAAAGGAAGTTATATAACTGATGAAAAGTCCTTTAAAAGTGTATTTTATATATTATTCACTTGGGTGGGATTTGTCAAACATGAAAGATATCAAAAATCACCTTTTTCCTCATTTTCTCATACCTTAAAGTCCATAAAAGAACCTTAAACTTTCCAAATCATCATGAAATATTTAAACAAGGTGATTAAGACAAAATGAATTGAAGAGACACATAAGGTTATATTACACCACGTGACCAAGTCTAATTTCACCATGGCATGACTAGGCTAGTACACACAAAGATAAAATATTACCTTAATCTCTCTAAATAAACCTTAAACAATGCTAATAAGGTTTTAAGAAGACTTTTTAAAGGATATTAAGGTATGCCATGCATTTTAATTAGGTTATAAATAAATGACACTAAATTTTTCACCTATATGGATTGAAATTTAGACTTTGGGGGTCAAATTTGGTCAATAAATTGGTGATTCACAGGGGTAGCATGCTTTTTATTCTAAATGAACCAATAGCCTTATCCTTCCATTGGGAAATTGAGTCATTTGTACTCAATTTCAGACTTGACTAGACCTTGACCATGACAAGACAAGATTATTTTACCTCCAAACACACAAAACAAAGAAAACACACACCAAACAAAGGGAAAAAATATAAACATGTGCTAACTAAGCACTTAGGGAACACAACAAATCAAAAAGTAATTAACTATATACAAATAACCTAAAAAAAATCCTTCCTCTTTGATCAAAGGGGAAGCTTGTACTATATTTTGGTCCATGAGATAGAAAATGGCATGAAGTAAGGTGTCTCTTGAGCCTTGGTCTTTTTGTATTCATCATATTATCATCACTCCTCTTGGCATGCTCTCAAATGGAGTGACATTTAAAAACCAATCACCTATGAGTAACATATTGAGTCATGTCTAACTTCTTACTAGATATTGCAAGTTCATCAATCTCTTTAAGGATCTTTTCATACTCACTCCAAGATGCATCATTGTCCTCATTGATTGTGTATTTATCAATATATTCATAAGCATGATATTTAAAAGGTAATGTGTCTTTTCAAAATACTTCAATATCTTGAATGAGTTCAATATATTGTTACCAATCATATTTGTCCTCTTATCTTTGATCAATATGAATAATACCAACTAGAAGAGCATCTTAATATTTATCCTCAAGGTTTATAAGACTGATAAGAGTTTCAAATTCTTTTATGCAGTCATGATGTGATTGTAAGGTAGTTTCTTCAAGTTCACCTTCTTTCTCATTGTGCACTATGTTGAAATCAACTTGTTTGTATAGACAACCTTTAACATCAATGCCAGTTGTAACCTCATAAATTTTGTATGAAATTAGATATTATTTTTGGATCATACTATTAGGATTACCCTTTATTTAAGATAATTAATTTTATTCTAACTTTCTTTTTCCTTTGTCAATAATTTATATTTATGTAAATTTTTAATTAACATAAATTTGGATTCCTCTGGGTGTTACTCTCTCCTTTTTTCTATCTTAGGATTTGGGATTACTTGCATGATTAACTCCTCTCTCCACTTGGCACACACCTTCTTTCCATTATAAGGGATTAGGACATAAATGTCACACATTTGGAGGGATTTAAGGGTCATAATGAGGTTTTATGTAACTCCCATATTTCTCCTCTAGCTCTATAAAAGATCTCTTCCTCTCTTCCTTCTTCAATAAGATTCATCTAGCTATCTCTATTCTTTTCTTGTGCTTTTGTTCAATTTTGTGCTTTTGGAGATATTTTGTTGCAAGACTTATACTAATATCATGTGGGTTTTTATCTGATACATTCAATTTCCCACTTTAAATCTTTTGTCTCTATGTTTCGCTTATGAGAGGTAACTTAGTTTTTAATGCATTATTTTTTTTCTCTCACTTTCATGCTTGCCATTAATGGTATTTATTAGGTTAAAATATTTTCATGGCATTTAGAGTCATTATAATTCCAATGACATTTTTTTGAGAGTGTGCATATTTTTCTAAGCATAATTCAATTTTTTTGGCAAGGGTTCTAACCCTTGCTCTATTTTAAATTAAAAAATCAATTTATTTCTCGTTATTTTTTTAATAGCAGCTCCTACTCTTTTTTCAAGATTTTTTAGCAACATTATTATTATTATATATATATATATATATAAAAATAAATTCCTTAATTTTTTTGGAGAATAAACAAATATCTTTGTGTTTCATATATTTATTTTTCTACTCTTTCTTTTAACTATGGATATTTTTATAGAAAGAGAGTGAAAGAAATAAAGTTGTGCTCATACTATTTAATTTCTTAAAAAAAATAATCCATTGTTTATTCTAATCTATTCATCAAAATTCTTGTAATTTTTTAAACTCTTTTTTATAGGAAAAGGGGAGAGATATCAATTTTATTTGTTTTAGTAAAAAATATATATTTCTCTCCAATAGTTTTTTCCAGTGAGTAGTATTTTCAAATAAGTCATTGATTTTTTTGTTCTCTTTATAGGTTTCTTTTTAATCAGTATACAAAATTTATGCTAAAAAATTCTTGGAAGTGAGTTTTTTGTAGGGTTTTTTACTAGCAACAAATATTTATTCCTCTCCATTCAACCACTCTACCACTTTGCTAAGGTGTCACTCCTAGAAAAAAAATTCTTATTAACTCTATCATATGCATGGCTATACAAATATGTACAACATCTCTACAAAATCATATAGCCTCCATTCTAAGTGTTGGATCTATTTTATTTTTGTGTAAGCAATTTCACTTGGTTCCCCTTTTTCTCATTCCTCCTTCTGGGATCTCCTTGTCTGACCAAAATTCTTCCTTGGTAGTTAATTAGTTTAACAAAACATAGTGTTAGTCCATTATTATGGTAGGCATGTTTCATTCCTTTTCTTTCTATTCAGGGCATTTATTTTATTTCCTTTCTAATGCATTTCAAAACAATTTCTAATAAGCTTTGCTAAAACAAAAAAGAAATATTTAGATTTTTTTAATTTCATTTTATATCCCTTCTAAGCAAAGTTTCCTTTTTTTTATGAAAGCTATTTCCTTTTAATAGAGAGCAATAATTATAATAAAATAAACCAAGCAAAGTTTCTTTTTTTTAATTAAAAAAAACAATTTATATCGTTATCCACCTTTTTTATCACGGTATTTTCTAAATCAATTTAATTGGTTAAAGTTTATAAAAATATATAAGAGTGGAAATCTTTGATTCATGATTTAAATTTAGATATTTTTAGCAAATTAATTTGTAAAACCATTATTTTTCGTAATTCATTTATCCTCTTTTTGGCTCTTTTTTTACTAAGTTATTCCTTTGCATTCTATCAAAGTCATTTTTTTATTTCTTACCCATCCTATGCCCTTCATGTTTAAGTTATTTTTTTGCCTATTCACTTTTTTGTTCTTGGGTGAGTTTTCAAGGAACATTGACTCGATTGTTACCTAAATTTAAACTCACATCTAGTAATTACCATTTGTGGAAATCATATATGTAATACTTTTTCATGTTCAAACATTTGGTATGCATAGTAGGTGGTACAAATCCTCAGCCAGAACTAAGATTGCCTATGCCAAAATTTAAGATAAATGGCAAGACAAACATGAAGAGGCCTTAGGATTGATTGGCATGGACATGACCCCTAAATTTCATATTCATATTGATGGTTGTTATCTTGCCTCTACTACTTGGTCTAAATTTAAATCTATTTATGATGTTGTGATTGAATCTCATAAAATTCAAATTTAAGATCAATTGTTTGATTTAAATACAATGATTTCAAATCTATGGATAATCTCTTGATAAAAGTTCATTCTTTGCATTCTCAACTAGCTAGTTTAAGCATTAAAATTTTTGATTTAAATTTGATTCACATTATTATGAAAAAATGTTTGCCTTGACCTTTCTAATAGTTTATAGCTAATATTCATTCTCAACTAGCTTTTCCTACTCTATCTGCTATGTTGACTTTTAAATTATTTTGTGATTTATTTGTCAATAAGAGAAAATTTTGATTCAATTTGGTAGTCTTAAGACTAATGAACATGTTTTTGTTTCTAAATACTAAAATAAGAATGACAAAGATCATGCTAAGTCCAATAATACACATGGTAAGAAAGATAAAAAAATTCTAAATCTAAACCTAAGAAAAAGTTAGAGTGGAATTATTGAGAAAAAAATACTCATGATGAAGATCACTTCTTAAAAAAAAAATGTGATATCAAAAATGGAAAGCTTAAATTCAAATACACTGCTAGCACTAATAACAATAAGACTCAAGAAAAACAAAAGTATAATACTAGAGCTAATTTTATTTGTGATTTGCATGCTTCTCTTATTAAATGGATTGTTGATTCTAGTAATACTCAACATATGACATCTAATGCTCAATTTTTTACTAATTTAGAATCATATCTTTCTAACAATCATTTAAGTCTAGAAAATCATGCTTCTTGTAATGTTGAAGCCATAAGAAATGTTAAAATCCCTAATGGTGAATTACATGGTGTCTTGTTTGTTCTTGATTTGAAATTGAATTTAATTTTAATACCTCAATTATGCAAACATGAATATAAGGTATAATTTATTAATGATACTTGTTATGTTAAATCTACTAAGCAAGATTTTCAAGTAGTTTCTACTGCTTTTCTAGATAATGATATTTTATTCAAATTTATTGGATTCTCTTATCCCTCATATTCTTATGCTTTGATTTTTTATAATGATGCTAACTTGTGGCATAAAATATTAGGGATTATCAATTACCAAAGTATTTATTTCATGATCAAACTCAATATGGTGAAAGGTTTGCCTAACATTTCTCTCACTATTTCTACTTGTAATGGTTGTATGGCTAGTAAAATTCATAAATAATCTTTTCCTAAAAATCACTCGTAGTGTGTTACTAAAAATATTCATTTAGTTCATAGTGATATTTTAGGCCCAATGTAAAATCATTATATTAATGGTGCTAAGTATGCTTTAACTTTTGTTGATGATTGCACTAGGTGAGTTTGGATTTATTTTTTGAAAATTAAAGATCAAGTTTTTGACAATTTTATTGAGTTTTATGCCTTTGTTGAAAAATAATCTCATTGTTATTTATGCATATTATGCCCTGGTAATGGTATCAAATATGTTTAAAATGATTTTCTTGCATATTGTAAGCAACATGGAATTAAGCATGAGAAAATTATTTCCTACACACCTAAGCAAAATGGTGTTATTGAATGTAAGCATAGGACTATCACTAAAATGGCTAGGTGTATGTTATAGGATAAAAATATGTATTTCACTTTTTATCTCATTAATAGGACTCCCAGCAAAGTTTTTTTAAATGTTACACTTAAAGAATCTTGGAGTGGTAGAAAACTTAATTTAAAACATTTATGTGTTTTTGGTTATGATGTATTTATTCATATTCCAATTGAAAAGCATCAACATTTATATTCTAAAGTAGACACTTTTATATTTGTTAGCTATGATGAATAATATAAATCCTATAGGGTTTATAATACTCAAAATAAAAAAATAAAGATTAAAAGAGATGTTAATATCACTAAAAATGGTGTGATTGATTGTGTTTCCAATTCAGATTCTCATGATATTATTTTTGCTTCTTTTCCTTTTAAATATTATGATGATCATAATGATGTTTTTCCTCTAATTCCTTCTCCTTATTCTAGTCTTACTTCACCTAAAGCTATGCCTAATTGGGTCAAGACTACTATAAAAGATTTAGGAGTTAATATTGATCTTAATGATAATTGTAGAACTAGTCAAAATTTTTGCAATTATGCTTTGATGTCTAAACATATGCATAATAATGATCCTAAAACTTTAACACAAGCCCAAGTTCACCTTCATTAGGAAAAATCTATACATGATGAATACAACTCTATGCTTTCTAATAACACTTGGGACTTAGTTCCTTTACCCTAAAGGCCATAATTTGGTAAGTTGTAAATGGTTGTTTAAAACTAAGTTCAATTATTATAATCAATTTGAAAAATATAAATATAGATTAGTTTCTAGAGGTTTTTATCAAATTGAAGGAATTGACTATAATGAAACCTTTGCTCCTGTTTCCAAAATTCCCACTATTAAAGTTGTTTTATCTTTAGTTGCTCACATGTATTGGCTTGTTTATCAAATTTATATTAAGAGTGATTTCTTAAATGGTGATTTCCATGAAGAAATATACATGTCTCAACATCTTGGTTTTATAAATAAAGGTAATGAACATCATGTATGTAAGATAAACAAAACTAGTTATGGTTTAAAACAATCTCTTAGAGAATGGTACTCTAAAATTTATCAATTCTTTATAGCTCAAGGCTTCATTTGTAGTTCTAATGATACTAATATTTTTGTCAAAAATACTCCAAATGTCATATTTATCATTGTTTTGTATGTTGATGACTTAATCATAATTGGTAGTAGAAGTTCAATAGTTTCTTTCACTAAAAATTCTTTGATTAATACTTTTGGAATGATGGATTTGGGTCTCTTACATTACTTTTTAGGCATTTAAGTTTGGTAAGAAAGGATAGCATCTCTATTTCTCAATCTAAATATACATATGATTTATTATCTATATTTAATATGTTAATTTTCAAACATATTTCTACTCCTTGTGAACTTGGTGTTAAACTTATTAATGACATGGAAATAGAGAATGTCAATCTAGCTTTATATATACAATTAGTTGGTAGTTTGAATTATCTTACTCATAATCATTTTAATATTGTCTTTTCTATTGGATTGGTTTTTTTTTATGTCTAAACCTCAAGCTACTAATTTTAAAGATGATATATTAATTCTTCATTATATTCAAGGTAATCTAACTTATAACATCAATTATAGATTAAAGATCAATTTTTATTTGGTAAATTATTCAAATTTTGATTGGGCTAGTGATCCAAATGATCATAGATCCACTAGTGGTTATTGCTTCTCCTTGGGTTTCAACACTATTTCATGGAATAGTAAAAAGAAAAAAAATTAATCTTCTATTGAATCTTAATTTAAATCTTGTAATTATGATAAAAAATAAGTTATTTAGCTTAGAAGACTTCTTGTATATTTGGACAACCCACACCATTCAACTACTCTAATTTTTGGTGATAATCAATGTGCAATTGCCTTAGCTAAAAATCCATTTTTTCATGCAAGGTCCAAGAACATTGAGATTCAACATCACTTTCAGTGTAAAATTCTTGAAGATAATCAAATTATTCTCACTTTCTATCTTAATGAAGAATAAATGGCTGATATATTCACTAAGCCTCTATATACAGACAAGTTTGCTTCCTTTTGTAACAAGTTAGGATTGAAGGAATTTCTCATCAAGGGGTAGAGTTAGTGGTGTTTCCTACCTTATTGTTTGTTTTTAAACCCTTAAATAAGTTTAAATAGGAGTGTTAAGATTACCCTATATTTAGGATAATTGATTTTAGCCTAAGTTTATTTTTCCTTTGTGAGGAATTTATATTTATGTGAATTTTTAATTCACATAAATATGGAATCCTCTAGGTGTCACTCTTTCCTTTTTTCTCTCTTAGGATTTGGAAGTTACTTGCATGAGTAACTACTCTCTCTACTTGGCACACACCTTATTTCCCTTGTAAGGGAATAGGACACAAGTATCACATACTTGGAGGGATTGTAAGGTAATTATGGGGTTTTTTGTAACTCTCATTTTTCTCCCCTATCTATATAAAATATCTCTTCCTCTCCTCTTTCTTCACTAAGATTCATCTAGCTCTCTCTATTCTTTTCTTATGCTTTTGTTCAATTTTTTAATTATAAAGATATTTTTTTACAAGTCTTCTAATAAGATCATATGGGTTTTTATCTAATACATTTGGTTTCCCACTTTGAATATCTTGTCTCTATGGTTTACTTATGGGAGGTAACTTAGTATGTTATGCATTCTTGTTTATATTTCATTTTCATACTTCTCATTAATGATATTTCTTGGCTTAAGATCCTTTCACATATCATTAAGACCTTTTAGAACATCATACTTGAAAATTTAAATGTCTCTTTCTTCCCCAAGTGGGGTACCAATGAAGATCTCATCAAACACACTTGAATAATATTCATTACATTCTTGTTGAAATTAAATTATAGCTACAACTTCTTCTTCGTTTTCTTCCCATATGATAAATTCCTCTTCAAGAAGGTATGTAGTGGGAGGATGATGAACATGTTCATTATTTAGAGAGGGAGTATGAGGTATGATAGATGGATCATGAATGATCATGGGGATGGAAGGAGATTTCTTGAAAATTGAGACCTTAGGAATAGAAGATTATTGTAGGAACTCTTAGAAGGAAAGAAAATTGAATTAGGCAATGGAAAATTCATTCTCTTTAACAAGTAATTAACTCTTATCATAACCTTCTTGAATCTCTTCAATAGCTACAAAGTAATTTTAAAACTTCTACACTAAAGCCTTCTTCTTGTTTTTAAAACCTTATTGGATATACCTCCAAGATGGAGTAGTTTGAGGTACTTTGGAGAGGGAAATGGGGTTTTAATAATCCCAATGTTTTCTTTGACTTCAATCTCTTGAACTTGGATCTCTTCCTCTTACTTCTCCTAAGAATTGAATACTTGGGTCCAAGTTAGAACTTTCACACTAGTAGGTTCTCTTGGAGATTGGATTAGATCACTTGGAGGCTCCTCTTGAGGATAGTTAATGTTTTCATGAGCATAAGGAGTATAGTAAGGTTGGTAAGAAACACAAAGGGGCTCTTAAAACTATTGATCAAGCTCATTTTTTTTCCAAATCACCATCCTCTCCAGTACAAAATCACACAACTCATTTCTCTTTAATGGATCATTAAATACAACTACAAATCACTAGATCAATTCCTCATATTGGTAATCTGAACAAACCTTTCTTAATAATTCTATTACTTTACTCTCCATTTCATCTATTCCATATTGAAAATAGTGGGAAGATAATAGAGGAGGAAGAGGAGGATAGATGGTTGAAGACATGGTTGTTCATATTCATTAACATATCCATATAGGGATGATGTATGTTGATCATAAGATTGATATGGCTCATAAATAAGTCAAGAGTTATGTTCTTGGTAGTAAATAAGATGATAAGATTTATAAGGTGTTATAAGTACAATCCACTAAGAGGGGGGGTGAATTAGTGGTGGCAAACAATCCAATTAAATTTTCAAATCCTTAAAAATACTTAAGCATTTAATTCAAACATTCATGAAGCATACAAATCATTCATAGTAATGAACCATAAACATAAGCAAGATCACATAAATAACACATGATATACATGGTAAACCCTATTGGAGAATAAAACCCACTCTCAATCTTATAAACACTTAGAATATTATCATATAAGATGATCACAAATAAGAGACTAATCAAGTCTTTCTAATTAGGAACCTTTAATCAAGTCCTAACCTACAACCTTGATCAAGTCCTTCTGATCAAATGTCTTTAGCAAAGACTTGTTTCACAAAGATTAATTTCCCCTAAGGAAGATCAAGTCCCTTAGACCCTCCTTGTAAAGAACACTTCCACCTTAGAACCAATATATTTAACACATGATGATGGACCTCTTAATTATCTAATAACTATACTAACTTTCTCTCTAACTCAAACAAGCCTCTCACATAGGCATACCAAAATCTCTCTCTTTATTCACTCAAATAGTCTTCATATTCACACTTAGATCTTTTCACATAAATTTAGACTTTAAGAACATTATACTATTATTAGAAACATGATCTACAAATCATAAACACAGTCCTTAATCTCCTCTACTCATCAACCCAATATTTATGCACTCGTAACCTCCTCTACTTTCATTCACTCTCTAACTCCCTTAAATATTTCACCATAAATATCTCACATACAAATATAGAACCCAACATATTTTATTTCACTATATATAGAGAAATTATGAATTATCAAGATCTTAATATTTCTTTATCAGCCACAAAACATGCCTTCACCCTTAAGGCATTTCATAATTGGTCACACTTAATCCCAGTCCCTTTTTAGAATAAGCCTAAGTCAATTTTAGGTCTTATGAAGACCCAATCACCTTTTTGATACATCTCCAAGCAAATTAAGAACATAAGACCAATTTAAAATACATAGGTCAAATCCCTATGTTCTTTGGGATATCCTTAAATGATCATATTCACCTTTTCTCACCTTTGTGTATGCTTAGTTAACTCAAATAGAGACCTTATACATAAGAATACCATTACCAAACATACAGTCAATTTTTTAAGAATTATTCATACTCAACTAAATTGATCACACCTCTAAAATACTTATATGTCATCCACATGGAGTCTATAACACTTCCTAATATCAAATTCATCATGAGACATCGAAACAAAATCAAAATGAGCTCAAATATCCTTTTCGGTTCACTTTTATAACATATACAAAAACATAGCCAACTTTGGAGCTTAATATATTTGTTTGTACAAAATTTGAGATCTTTAAATCCATAAATAAAGATGCATTTTAGAGTCCTCTACCACTTTGATTTTTACTATAATAGTAAATTCATCTTCTATCAAAAGTTATGGTCTAAAAACTAAAACACTAGTATTTCCTTCACATATTCAAATACAAATGGTCAAAATTAAAATTTGAACAATATGCTCACATCTCATGTCCTCACTACTCAGATTGAATATACACTATTAATGTCTTCTAATCTTTAACATGTAGATGCCAATACTCAATAACTAAACCTCTATCACTTTGACCATATCTTGTGTATCCTTAAAATGTTGACTCCATGTGATTCATTGATCTTTGTAGATCAACCAAGTCTTTAAAGATTAATGCTCATTGTTCGATCAAATTATATGAACACTTTCTCATCATTGGATCCTTATCCTATACCTTTTCTTAGTGATTATACATCATGTATGTGTCTTCATCTCATTATTTCCTAAATTCTTGGAATAATGTGAACCATTGATCTTACTCAAGCTTTAACTCTTCCAAAATTGACTAACCCTTTTAATATGCCTGAGTAGCGATTTTTGAACCTTAATAAATTCTATAGTGCTTTGATGTTAAATCTCAAACTTTGACCAAATGATCTCCTCACATAGGAGAATCCAACCATATGATACACTTCTATAAATCTCATGCATGTAAGATATATCTCTATTAAAATTCCTTCTCTAAATATTCTATCATAGAGTTAACCATGTCAAAACCTACCTGAGAGGCCAACTTTTCTATTTTATAACTTTTATTTTACTCTAATTCATGACCTAAAATTTATCACAAATCATCTATGCTAAAAAATGAACAAACCCATATGATCATTTTCTATTGACACATTCACACATGCAAGATATAACACCATAAAAATGCTCACTTGACTCTTTTTGCATATTACAAAATTGGCTATGAGAAAACATAGCTAATCTGCCTGGGAGTCCATCTTTGCATATTCATATCTTTTGATGTGCTACATTACATGATCTAAAAATTACCAAAAATGAACTAGTCATAAAAGAAAACCCATATGATGATTTTGTCTTGACACCTCCATGTGTGTGAATGATGACCTCATCAACATGCTTACTCAACTCTTTCTTATGACATTAGAAATTTAGCTAAGTATGGGAAAATAATGAATTCTGATTGAGAAGCCAACTTTGTACCCTCATATATTTTGCCGAGCTTTGATGCATGACTTGATATCTAGTGCATAACAACTAGGGAATAATTTGATAATAACCATATGACTAACTCTGCTTAACTCATTCCCACATAGAAATGGTGATGTCATCAAACTTATTACTCCAAGTTTATACCACTAGACCGAAACTATCTAGATGAAAACTATGAACTACTAGATGAATTCCAATTATGCACATAAGATCTCAAAGCATCATGAACCTATGATAGGAACCATTACACATGATCAATACTTTAGACTCATTCCTAAACACCTATGATCAATCAAACTTTCTTGATCAACTAAGCCAACATCAAGCATACTAGGCTAAGCACATTGCACACTTTGTCATTATCACTTAGGCTAATGGATCACTTCATACACTCATTAGGACACCTTCATGACATCATTTAAAACTCTCTAATAGTCTACCCCTTTGTCATTGATGTCAAAAAACAACATATATAGAAATATATAACTCAAATTCTCTCTCTTCAAGTACTCCCACAACATGAACTTTCTCCACCTTTGACATAATGGTAAAGTGGGAACCAACTGATCTTAAGGACCTAAAAATAACATAAATATGAAAATACCATCTTATAAAGATGATACAAACTCCCCCTTAAATTGAGCCTACCTTTTCTTGCCTTGACAAACTTCCTCTTGCTCCATGCCAATACTCTTCTTCACAAGCACAATGATTAATGAAGATATAACACACAAAAACACTAATATTTTATGGAACTCACCAATAAATATCTAAGAGGGACTCCCCCTAAGATTTTTGAGCCATTTTACCATTTGAGCATATTTAGATCTCCACACACCATGAAGAACCACCACACAAGCTTACTAGCCTTCTCTATCAAGACACTTCCATGACCACCAATAGAGCATCATGCCACTCATTAATCAGGAAACATGTTATAAATCAATTTGAGAATTCACCTTAAAATATTCATGCTTTTCTCTTTTAGAGAAATCAAACAAAAGCACTCTTCTTCTTATCAGGGCTATTTAGCCTCCTGATTTAACAATTTTAGGAATAATGGGGTTTTATTTCTAAGTTACTTAAAGGTCTAAGTAGTAAAACTAGTGAATAATTATGACATAATTAACTTACTAATTTGTTAATTCTACTTATTATTTAGACTTTCTAAAAATAACAAGTAAATAGACAGAAATCAAACTTAGCTTGAAACTATGTTAATCCAATTGAGATAGAAGTTGATATTAGCTATGCAAGACTAGGAGACTATCATAAGTTGAGATTTGAACTTCATTTTTTGATTAGATAGGAGTGTTGAAAGTTGAAAAGAGTGGAACTAGTGCTATAGTCCTTATTCAACACTATTGTCTTGAGAGTCTGATCTTTTTGGGTTTTGTTCAATAAGTTTGTGTGACCTTGTCTCTAAAGTTCTGGTAGCCAAAAGTCTTTAGATCTCCATAAATAATAGATTATTTCTTAAAACCCTACTTTTATTATGATTTGACCAAATTTGATCAAGAGGGTGGGGGTTAGTATGTGTAAGATGCACTAGAAATTCTTCACACCCCATGTGTGGGCACACTTCTTACATACCAATACTCTGAAGAGGGATAAATCCATATGTAGTTCTCCCTTTAAAAGTGTTTGGTGAAATTATGATATGAGAATTCAAGGAAATGCTAAACTAGGTGTGTTTGAGATGACTAGGGACTGGTGTAAGGATTTAAATAAGCTATAACTAGTATTAGATGGTTATATACAAAGAATATGGAGATGTTCTTGAGTAGTCTTGCTTGCTTTATGATATTTTCCAACCCTTTCCAAATGATATTGGAATGGGATATTATAGGGATCTATTGGTCATGGATTTAATATGCTCATGTTAGGTCAACAAGGATAAGGATGGGAAACTAGAAGGAATTGACCATTAGGGCTAAAAATGAGCTTGGAAAACATCATCGAATGTGGATATGAGTGGCATTAATGTTATTGTCCTAGTGTGGTGATATTATCCTAAGTAGACAAGACTAGGGGATGGATTGGTCATGAAAATAGGGTCCTAACTTAGTTGGGATCAACTTTGAAAGGCTATGAATGACTAGGAATTAGTAAAAATAAGCCTAAGAGGGTCATGAGATCAAGTAAGAGGGACTTATGGGTTGGATGTCATTAGCCATGCTATAGTTACCAATTTTGTATATTATATGACTACATTTTCCCCCCTTTATTCTAGTGATGTATAAAAGTGAAATACTAGGATAAAGGGAAAAAAAATAAGTGTACCTAAACTTACCTACAAGGGTGAAGCTCATGAAGCTTGTGTGGTGTTGCGTGTGCATAGAGAGAACACATTGTGAAGTGCAAATATAAAACAGAAAATAAAGTGTAGATCAGTTATTACTAGATATCTTATATCTAAAATAATAATGTACAAAGATGGGTAAGAGAGAGGAAAAGAAAGGAATGAATACACCTCATTGGGTACATGAACCAATACAAAACCTATTGTGATGTTGAGTAATGTTGGATGATATTATACCAAGAGTAATATTGAAAATGGAATTGAGTAGTCAATTCCTTGGAAAGTGGCTCAAGAATTAAGAGGTTGGCCCTTTTATTCCATCATCACCCACTAATTGAAGCTAGGTGGTCATGCATGTGTTGATTGATGTTTGGACTATGTGTCCAATCCCTCTAAATAGGTGGCTTAAGAATACAAAAGCTAGCTATACCTTTGGCTCCATCATTGCCACATGAAGTGAATCTATAAATTGGTATCAATATGAAATGTATGTTGTATGAGATGGATCATTAATCCCATGAATTTATTATGATCTAACAATGTTAGCATGGATAGTTGAATATATGCTAGAAACTATGCCACTCTGAAAGATGGAGATTATGCTTATATGAAAGCCACTATGAAACTAGGAATATAGCTTATGTGGAAGCCACTCGAGAACTTGAAAGTTAGGCTTGTATGAAATCCAAAAAAAAATGATGCTAACGGACTACAAATAGAGTAAGGCATGCAACTACTGAGAATTCCTAGGTAATATTGAACTTAGAAAGAAAGAAAACAAATGTACCATACACATTGCCCCAAATCACTAGTGTCTAAAACATGGATTATAATCTAGAAGTTATATCAATTGGAATATCTAAAAATAAAAGTGAGATCCAACATATTGTGCGTGATTCCCCCTATATCTAGATTCTTTGAGAAAAATGTGAACTAAAACTATTGATTTTGAATTGGTCTAGCTATGTAAATCTGTAGTTGAACCTACTTTTCTACCTACTTCTAGAAATTTTAGTTTTTTTTTGTTTGGATAAGAGTACCAAAAATGGATAGTAATGCCACCAGTGTTATATTCCAGTCTCTACATTGTTGTCTTAGTCCAAATCTAATGACTATTCTAGATTCTTGATTATCTGTCTGGTCTATTCTAACTAGTTTCATATCTAGTTGTTGTTCTAAGTGTTCAGAAACTAGATTTTTTGGTTGATAGGAGCTTTGATCTCTATGACAAAACCTATGTTTTTTCCCCTCTTTTGAGGGTGGTAATGGAGACCCTATAATGATTTCCCTAAGAAGAAATAGCCCTGAAAGTGTGTTATGATACAAAATATATGATATAGCAATGATAATTGATAAGATATCATAAGATATAACATGGTTTGTATTGAGAGATTATTATATCAATAAAGGTATGCCTAAATAGATATATAATGTAGAATCATATACAATGTACTAAACTAGAATTTAAATTCTGGTTAGTTGTTAGTTGGAGGAATGGAGCATGATGTCTATCATGGCATCCAAAAACCAAGATAATGCATGATTTGAATCATGGCATTACAAATAATTGAAATCCATCAAGATATAAGGATAAAAATAAAAAATCATGAAGCATACAAGATTTGCTATGTGGCCAAGCAAATAAGGGACATGGGCACATGTCACTCAAACTATAAAATAAGCATACAAAGCATGTTCAAATGCCACATACACATATAGTTGAAACAAGCAGGTTGGCATGAAATCCATATTCACATAAAAGAGTACAGGAAAGGGACATTGGAAAGTGTCCAAGGGTACATACATGAATAGAAGGCAAAAGACATTGGAAAATGTTCTAAGGCACACACATGAGACAAATAGGAATTGGGAATGCAAACACATCATGTTACACTAAGGAAGAAGATAAAGCATGTAAAGACTGGAAAATACAAGCACATCTAACTTAATCAAAGAAAGAGTGAAAGTATGTAAGACATGTTAGTATAAGACTAAATATATGCAAATAAATACATAAGTGATAAATACTAGTGAGTGTCGATAGGGTGATTTGTGTAAGCTAGTAAATAATATAAATCAACATGATAATGAGAGTGTGTGGTGTAATAATTACATAGCCTATATGGTGTACTCATATAGAATATAGCCCCATTGGGTATGTATATTGATGTATGTCTCGATGTAGGAGTAGTATGCCCCCTCAGTTGGTAGACTGAAGTATTCAAAGAGCTAGATATCACTACACACTCAAAGGAAGACCAAGTGAAGCATGGTAATGTAGATAAATCAACCAAAAATAATCATATAATATAAAATTTAAGTCTAGAATAGTAGTATCAATGTAAATCATGGACGATGCATACAATCAATTTTTTTTTATGTTTTTGAATTATTTAAATGATTTTATATTTTGAAATTTTGTATTATTTTTGGTATTTTTGATATAAGTTATATACAATCAAGCATAATAAACTATTTATAAGTAATATGGCAAAAGATGATACTAACCAATGAGTCTCATGAGAGACTACCTATCATGGTGTGCTATATCAAGGAGAGGAATTGTGCATGATCATGAAGTATGATGGAGATGATTAGACTATGGCTCTGAAAGCTACATATGTTGAAAATGATCTAAAGTCTCTAAAGTAATAAATTAATGTTGGGTCCCCCTGTAACTCTAAGAAGTAGATGTAATTGTAGGGCTCTTAAAGACACATCTAGTAGTAAGAGAATTTCTCTAAACATGTGCTCTACATATAGATGCATGAGATCTCAATAAGACTACTCTAGGTGTGAACACTATAGTTGGAAGATATCTATAATCCTAAAGCTATGGAGGTGTATGAACCTTCTATGTTGGTGATGAATTCTTCAATTGTGTTTAAAGATATACTAGAGGAAGAACCAAAACTAGTGGATAAACTAGATTTGGAAATTGAGCTAGAACTGGTGACTATGCTGTAGAATATGGATCTAAAGTGGGGAGTGGTAACTCATATGGAAATCCACTAACTATAATAACCTAATTAACATGAATTAATTTCATAAATCTATGAACTATAGAAGGTACTACCCTAATTTTCTAAATCCATGGTTAACCATGTAAAATATCAAAAAATCTTGTACTAGGAACTATAGTGAATGGTGTGGACATGTGTGTTGGACCAACCTATAGAGGAATTAAAATCTCACCCAATGAAATCTATGCCCACTAAATCTATTGATAACTATGTCTATCAGTGTAATATCCTGCTTTAAATATCCCAAATGCTACAATAATGTCATAGTGCACATGTTCACATTGGATCAATTGTCTATGATAACACTATGAATAAGATGATTATGAATGTGATCTCTAATAAAGAGTGCATGATAATATGAATCATCCTCGATGATTTATTGGTTTGAGAAGGATATGGAAGGCCTAGCTAGGAATCTGGAATTATATACACCAATCATGTTGCTCAAAGGATGTGATTCAACTAGAGGTGCCTTATATGTATCTAGTGGTGGATGTGCATGATATGCATGGTGAACCCTTGATATGTCCCATGTCTCCTATTTGGAATGTTGTAGAAAAGGATCTAAAAAAAATTTCAATGCTTTATCTTGTGTTTGCTTGGCCTGAGGAGGCTCAACTGAAGTGCTAAGATCAATATGATTTCCATCTATTAAATCTTGTGTCTTGTGTCTCAAATTGATGTATCTATTTGTTGTATGGCCTGATGCCTTGTGAAACTCATAAAATGCATGTTGATCATAGCCCCATGGAAGAGGCTTTATTGGTTCATCTTACCTAATAGGAGGGAGAGATATGATGTTACAATCTAATAATTGCTATAAAACTTTGGCTGGAGAAATTGGTAGATTGGTAAATGTACATTGAGGAGGTACTGATAAAACCACACACTAAGGGGGCTCTAAAACCGCATTAACTATCATTTGATTCTAAGTCTTGTTATCATTAACCATAACCTTATATGGGACTTTCATGTTACTCTTGTTGGTTGTTTCTAAGATACTTGTGTACTTGAGTTTTCCCATTAAAATTAACTTGACTTCTCTTTCCTTTAGTGTGTGACATAATTCAGTGAAGGAAGAGAATATTTTAAACATAATTGATTCATGCAAAACTGATAAGAGACTTTGTTTGAAGAGATCTTTTAACTCTTGATCAGCCATGGGGTTAGTCATCTTATCCAAGATAGTATTATATTGAAGAACATAATCTATGAGATGCTCATTTGACCTTTATTTCTATTGTGTAACTTGGGCATATGAAACTTTGTCACCAATTTTAATGCTGAAATGAGCTAGGAACATGCTAACTAAAGGATTGAATGCACTGACTAACTAATTTGGTAAACTATAAAACCATTGTAAATCATAATAATTTAGGTTTCATGGAAAGATCTTGGTAAGTAGCCAATTATTTGGTACATATTCTAAGCATGTTACATGAAAGGCTCTCAAATGTGTCTCTAGATCACCCTTACCTTCATAAAGAGTAAGCTTGGGTTGAACAAAACCTTATGGCAAGGGTGTTAAATCAATGTGATGTGCCAATGGTGTATGCAGTAAAGTAAAAGAGTCCAAACCCTATGTAGGTCTAGAGGCACCTTGCTCCAAGTGTAGCACCTTGGATTGAAGATATTTTATCTCTTGCATAAGGGCTGCCACATCAAGAGACAAAGATGTACTAGCTATAGTTGGTGGCATAGAAGGATGTTGGGATGCTATAGGGAGTTGTTGAGACATAGTTGCCCCCATAGTGAAATTTACAACTAGTTGCTCTATGGTTTGAGAAGATTGACCATTTTTTACTCTTTGTTGTTCTTCTTAGAGTGTTTTGAGCATGTCATATTGCATGTTAGGGTGTTTGGTTAGGATTTCTTGAAGTTCCCTTTTATCACTTTCATCAAAACTAGTGTATTTGGCCATTGTTAAGGTAGGAAAATAATTAAAAATATGTTTAAATTTTTGGAAAAAAATTGTAATAGGTAAAAAGTGCTAGAAAAGGCAAGTACTAAATATAAAAAATGCAGTGTCCTAAAAATAGTGAATTAGAAATTGCATAAAAAGGATACAAATCTCACAAACATGTAAGGTGATACCTCAAAAAGAAAATAGGAGCTAGTACATGAAACTAGGGATTTGATAATGATATTTTTGTAAAAAAAACTATGGAATTTCAAAAATGAAATTGGATTTTTAATTTAAATATTTGCTTAAAATTTTAGAAAATTATTGGAAAATTCTTGAGTGAATAGGACCTAATATATGTAACTAGGGTTTTGTGAAAAATAATTATTTTCAAATTACTATTGAATTTTTAATTTTGAAGGGATTTTATAATTTTAATATGATAGTAAAAATTCAAAAAAATGTTGAAAAATTACTGGAAAAATATTGGGACCTAGTATGGGAAACTAGGGTTTGAAATAAAATTATTTTAAAATTTACTACTAAATTTTAAAATTTTAAAAGAATTTATAATTTAAAAATTCAAAAAAAAATAGGAAAAAATATTAGGAATATTACCGTAGGGTTTAAAGGGTTTTTGTGTGCAAACAAAGTAATTCAGGTTCACTAAAATGATTTAACAATTTTGGGAATAATGGGGTTTTATTCCTAAGTTAATTAAAGGGTCTGAGTAGTAAAATTAGTCAATAATTATGCCATGATTAACCTATTAATTTTTTAATTATGATTATTTTTTAGACTTTCTAAAAATAACAAGTAAATAGAGAGAAATCAAACTTAGCTTGAAACTATGTTGATCTGACTAAGACAGAGGTTGATATTGACTATGCAAGACTACGAGACTATTACAAACTGAGATCTAAAATTCATTTTCTAATTTTATAGGAGTACCAAAAGTGGATAAGAGTGGCACTAGCATTGTATTCCTTATCTAGTGGTGTTATCCTGAGAGTCTAAGATTTTTGAGTTTTGTTCAATAGGTTTATGTGACCCTGTCTCTGAACTTTTGGTAGTTAAAATTCTATAGAGATCATTATAAAGTAGATTATTTCTTAAAACCCTATCTTCCATTGTTATTTGACCAAATTTGAGAAATAGGGGGGGTTAGTGTGTGTAAGATTCATTGGGCATGGTTCACACCTGTGTATGGGCACACTGCCTACATATCAATACTCTTAAGAGGGATCAAGCCATATGTAGTTCCCCCTTTGAAACTGTTTAGTGCAATTGTGATATGAGAATGCAAGGAAATGTTAAATTGGGTGTGCTTGAGATGTCTAATGAATAGTTTAAGGATTTCAATAAGCTATAAATAGTATTGGATGGATGTATGTAGATAATAGGGAGATGTGCTTGAGTATTCTTTCTTGATTTTTGATATTTTCCAACCCTTTCCAAATGATCTTTAAATGGACTTTAATTGGGATCTATTGGTCATGAGTTGAATTTGCTCATATTAGGCCAATAAGGATAAGGATGGAAAACTAGAAAGAATTAACCATTGGGGCCATAAATAAGCTTGGACAATAGCTCCAAAAGTGAAAATGAGTGGCATTAGTGCTATTGTCCTAGTGTGGCAGTATTGTCTTGAGCAGATAGGTGTTGGGGGATGAATTGGTCCTAAAAAGAGAGTACTTGCTTAATTGGGATCAAGTATAGAAGACTATATATGACTAGAAATCAGTGAAAACAAGCCTAAGAGGGTCATGAGATAAATTAAGAGGGAAGGACTTCTAGGTTGGGTGTCATTATCCATGCTCAAGTTACCAATTTTTGCATTTATATGACTACACCTCCTTGCAGCCTTACCTAAAACTTGTAGAGCCCATAACTTTTTTTAGACACAACTTCAATACCTAAAACCTCATATAAAAATCACTCTCATATGCCCCCTTGATTACACAAAATACAAAAATAAGCTCATCCTCTGCACCATACTTCCTTCACAAACCTACTACCCAATTAGGCCTCTAATTTAATAAAATATTGAATAACTTGAGAATCACAAACCTTAAATCTATGTGAATCTTGATTTGGAAACCGATTTGGCCCATTCAACAAATTAAGAAACCTTACATCTCAATTCATAAGGTATACCACTTTTCTAATAGAGCCCAAAACCTTAGAATCCAAAAAGAAACAAAGTCAACACAACACTTTATAGTAAACATCTACCTCTGAAACTTCTTGTACACCTAGAGACAACCATTACATACTTCTAGACCAATATTTAATATTTCAAACCATTGGTAACCTTGACTTCATATAACCCATTCTAGGATCTATAGGATCTTAAACACAAACTAGAAAACCCGAGACCTAACAAAAAACTCTCTAAATAGATTTTAACATATGTTCAGATCATAAAACCACCTAGAGCATGATAGAATAAGGTTAGCAAATCTTTCTATGAAAAAATATTACCTTCAAAAATCATGACCCTACAAACTAGTTACTTATATAGTTATCAACATCATGACATTACCTTAACATATTTTTCATTTGAACATACCTATTCCAACTATGAAAACTCAACTCTAATCTTTTAAGACCATCTCAATAATAACACAACACTTGCTTCTGTACTGAAAGAAGTCTCTTATGAAGCATAGATAAAGACACCCTCTATACATCAAATCTCTAAAACAAATACAACTCCTCATATTCCTCCTTCTCCTTGCTCAAATTATACTTATAGTTCTTCTTATTCTTCTTCTTTAGCTTTCAAGAAACAACTTCTTCAACTACTAAAACATTCTCCTTTTCTTCTATGATTAGATTATCAGTGCATGGAGACAACATAGATTCATGGCATACCTTTTCATCTAAATAATCTTTCTTGAATCTTGGATCATCATCATTAGGCACTTTTTCAACAATAACAAGATGTTCATTTAGATCTATACATACCTCAAAACTAGCTTCAACCAATACCTTGGTTTTCTACTTGAGCTTAGTCTCTTCATTGTCAAGATGAGTAGACTTTGTTATTTTTTGGGACTCTTCAATTTTTTAAGCATTATCCACCATAAAAATAGATTACTTGGACCTGTAGTCTCATCAAAATTCCTACTTAACACCTTCAGCCTCAGTGAGTTTACTTAACTTTTGTCTTGCACTCTAGGGGCATAATAAAACCTATTCTGTCTTGTAGGCCTTTGCTTATAGAAACTAGAAATGTGACCTATATATTCACAATTTAAGAACACCATAATTTTTTTTTAAAATATCTTTCTACCTTTCCATATTTGGATAAAATCTTGCAATGTGTCCAATTTCATAGCAACTATAACATTCATTATCTCTTGAAGGAAATTCAACTTATCTTACCTTAAATAGACAAATTTTTGAAAAGTGTCCCACATTATGATAGTTGAGGCACTCAACCTTTCTTACATCTTTTGATTGATGGCCTTGATCATAGTTCCATTCAAATTCATTATTAACAGGTCTTCTATATTCTCTAGCTCTATGCCCAATCTAATTACAAGTATAGTAGTAACCATTGAAATTTTCATACCTCATGGCATTTGGTTTTTTGATCTAGCTTGTCTTTATTATATCAACACCTTCATTACTTATTTGATGATTTATCTTCAAAGGTTGATTGTCCTTTTTCAAATTAGTCTTCATCTTGTCTTGAGTTTTAGTCTTTGTTTCTTCTTTGTATCCAAGACCAAACTTATCACTTGCATGATTTTGATCATTAAAAATGTTGTCTAGATCACTTGATCTCTTTTCAAATCTCAAAAATGATATTACCTTACTATATACCTTTTGTAACATAGATTTTAATGACTCATTTTCAATTACATACCATACACATTCATCTTCTTTAGATTTTAGGCTTGTAGTTAGAATTTCCAATTAATAACTAAGATGCTTGACCATATCTTCATAATCCTTGGCATCTTCATCCATTCTTGCCTCAAACACACTAAATTTCTCCTCAAATTACTTGAGTTTATATTTCATCTTCTTATTTATATTTTACTCAATCTTTAGTTCTTCATGAGTAATTTTCAATACATTCTCATAGTCCACCTCATCTTCATAATCATCTAAATCACTCTAAGTAGACCCCCTCTTATGTGAGCAATTTCCTTCCTTAGCCATGAACAAAAATTCATATTTAAAAGAATCATCATCTTCATGATCATAGTTTGAGTTACTATCTTCACTCTCATCTAATGAGTTATAATATTCTTTTGTGTATAGACTCTTCTTGTCTTTGAAGTACTTATTCTTGTTATCAAACTTTTTTAATCCTTTTTTGCTTTTATTAGACTTGAAAGATCTATTTCCAGCATCATGACCTTGATCATGTTCTTCACCATCATCCTTATTATACTTATGAGGGTACTTATTATCAAAATGTCCTATCTCACCATAATTGAAGAATTTGAGAGGTAGCTTACCTTTATACTTAATTGAACCTGTTCTTAATTTTATTAAAATCAAAGAAATTAGTTCATCCTCATCTATATTAATAATGTCATCCCCCTTGAGATTCTTACCTTGGAACTTATTCTTTGTCTTCATTTTAGTCTTGAAATTTTCTTCCTTCTTTGATTGTATATCATCATTATTCCTCATCTCATAGTTAGTAAGGGTCCCATGCAATTGATACATCTTCAACTGAGTAAGGTCATGCCTCTCTTCTATAGCAAATACTTTTGGATAAAACTTTGAGGATAGAGACATTAATAGTTTTTGAACAATAGTAGTCGCTTCAATATTCTCTCTAAGACCTTTGATGATATCCAAAATCTCATAAAATCTCTATATAAAGGATGCCACAATATCTTCTTCATTCATCTTGAGATTTTCAAATTTCCTTTTATTAGTCTAAAACTTAGCCAAATCAACCTTTGAATCTCCTTCAAAAATATTCTTCAATTTATCCCATATTTATTTTATAGATGTGAAATGAATTACTTTGGTTAACTCATTTTTTGTAAGACTATAGGCGATGGCATTCATTATATTATAATTATTCTCAAATAGCTTCTTTTCTAAAACACTAGATGGAGGAGTAGTAAGAATAACATAATCATCCAAAACATATTTCCATACATCAAAACCTAGGGACATAATGTTTATCCTAATCTTGGAACTCCAAAAATCATAATTGGATCCATTTAACATTGATGTTTATTTAGTAGAGAAATCACCTTGCACATTCTAACTAGCCATTGTACCTTATATCAACTTCAAGTTATCAAGATTTTACCAAAGGACCTTGCTCTGATACCAGTTATTAGAGGTAAAATATAATGAGTTGGGGGGTGAATAAGTGGTGTAAAATAATCTAATTTTATTTATTGACCCTTTAGAATCTTAAGCATTCAATTCAAACCTTCATGAACCATATAGATCATTCATAGCAATGAATAACAAACATAAGCAAGATCACATACAGAACATAAAATCTACGTGGGAAACCCTCTTTGGGAATAGAACCCACTCTCAAGATTGTAAAAACTTGGACTAATGTCCTATAATATGATAAAAAATATGAGACTAATCAAGTCCTTATGATCAAAGTTCTTTAGTGAAACCCTGTTTCAAAAGGAACAACTACCCCTAAGGAAGATCTTGTCCTTTAGACCCTCCTTAGAAAGAACACTTCCACCTTAGAACTAATGTCTTCAACACCTTATTATAGACCTCTTTATTATCTAAAAACTTCAAAACTCTCTCTCTAACTCAAATAATCCTCTCACATAGTTATGCCAAAATCTCTCTCTTTTTTCACTCAAATAGTCCTCATATGCACACTCAAATCTCTTCACATAATTTTAGATTGCAAAAAAACTATATTTCCATCATAAAAAATGATCTATAAAAATCATACACATAGTCCTAAATCTCCTCTGCTCATCAACCCAATAACTAGTTACTCTCGTCTACTTTCCTCTGCTTTCCAATTCCCTCAAATATTCCACCATAATTCTCTCACATATAAGTCTAAAACCCGACACATTTTTTTTCACTATATATAGAGCAATCATGAATTATCAAGATCCCAATATTTCCTTATCATCCATAAAACATGCCTTCACCCTCAAGGCATATCATATTGGTCACATTTAAGCACAATCCCTTTTAAAAATGGGCCTAAGTAACTTTTAGGTCCTATGAATTATTGATCACACCTATAAAATACTTATAGATCATCCACATGGATTTTATAAAACTTTCCAATAGTAATGTCATCAAGAGACATCAAAATAGCATTAAAAAAAATCAAATATCCTTCTAAGGTCACTTGTAGATATATACAAAAAAATAAACTTTGGAGATCAATATCTTTGTCTTTACACACTTATAAATCTTCAAATCCATAAATTGAGATGTGCCTTGCAGTCCTATACCATTTTTATTTTTATTGTAATAGTAAATTCATCTTATATTGAAAGTTATGGTCTAAAAACTAGACACTGGTCTTTCCTTCACAAATTCAAATATTCAAATGAAAATGGTCACAATTAAATTTTTGAACACTATGCTCACATCTCATGTCCTCACTACTCAGATTGAATATTCACCATTGATCTCTTCTTATCTTTAACATAGTATAAAATCTCAATCATTAAATGTCTATCACTTTGACCACATCTTATGCATCCTTGAAATGTTAAATCCATGTACTCCATTGATCTCTATGGATAAAATATGTCTTTAATGATCAACAATCATCATTTGATCAAACTTCATGAACACCCACTCACCATTGGATCCTTATCCTATACCTTTGATTAGTCATTAAACATAATGCACCTATCCTTATCTCACTGCTTCTTGACTTCTTAGAACATCATGTACCATTTATCTTGCTCATGCACCATTTATCTTGCTCAAGCTTTAACTCTTTCAAAATTTATTAAGTATGGGGACCCTTTTAATATGCCTGAGTAGCCATTTTTTAACCTTAATAACTTCTACTATGCTTTGATGTTACATCTTAAATTTGGACCAAATGATCTCCCCACATAGGAGAATCCAACCATGTGAAAGAGTAATCCTAGAAATCTCATGCATGTGAGATATATCACCATTAAAATGTCTTCTCAAAATCTTCTGTCATAGAGCTAACCATGTCAAAATCTACTTGAGAGGCCAAATTTACTCCTACATAACTTTTACCATGCTTTAGTGCATGATCTCAAATTTAGCACAAATCATCTATGCTCAATAATAAACAAACCCATGTCATTAAATTCTCTTGACACCTTCACACGTGTAAGATATAACACCATAAAAATGCTCACTCACCTCTTTTTTCTATATTTTGAAATTGGTTAAGTATGAGAAAACACAATCAATCTACCTGGGAGCCGATCTTTGCATATGCATATCTTTTGATGCACTATATCACATGATCTAAAATTATTGTAAATAAACTAGGCATAAAAATGAATAAACCCATATGATAATTTTATCTTGATACCTCCACATGTGTGAATTCGAACCTCATCAACATGCTTACTCAACTCTTTTTGGTCACATTATAAATTTGGCAAAGTATGGGAAGATAATGAATTCTGACTGAGAAGACAAATTTTTACCCTGTTATCTTTGACCATGCTTCGATGCATAACTTGAGATCTAGTGCATAAAAACTACATAATAATGTGATCAAAACCATATAACCAACTCCATTTGACTCATTCTCATGTGAAAATGATGATGTCATCAAACTTCCTACTCAATTTTTTTACCATTAGACCCAATCTATTTAGATGAAAACTATGAACTACCAAATGAATTCCACTTGTGCACACAAACTATAAAATAATTATGAGCCTCTGATAGCACCCCTAACACATGTTCAATACTTTAGACTCATCCTTAAACACCTATAATCAGTCAAAATCTGATGATCAACTAAGCCAACACCTATCATACTAGGATAAGCACATTACAAACTTTGTCATTGTCACTTAGGCTAATAGAGCAGTTCATCCACTCACTAGGACACATTCATGTCATCATCATGGCATCACTAACAACTCTCCAAAATAAGGCTACTAAGGTATGTAGTTGGGATACTAATGAATCTGGTTAAAAGTACCATAAGACTAATATAAACTATCATACTGATAATAATGTTCATTATAGGACTAGTAAGGATTATGTTGAGGATGATAGGGAGTATTATGGGCTTGAGGAGCTTCACCAACTTACATAAAATTAAAATCTACTTCAAAATCAGCCATAAAAACTTCATCAAGACCATGAATTGAGAATACAACTTGCTAAGAAGAAGTGATTGGGCTACTAGAACCAATTGATTATGCATAGAGTCTCCATTGATGTTTTGAATGCCACCAAAGGATGATATGTAAAATAAAAACACCAAGAATCCTTCCAAAAATTAGACTTTAGTCTCATTAGTCATGCTCAAATTATTATCAATCATTTTTTCTCCCTTTGGAAGCTAGTTTAGTCCTTCCAAATCTGATGTAACATGGAAACACCTTAAGTTTATGGGTACCCTATTGGAGAGGTGAATCTATAAGTTAAAGGGATATATCCCCTTGATGAATCACTTAGGCTTAAAAACTAATCTACCACTTGCTATAAAAAGGGAGAGAACCCTATTATAATGGAGGTGATGCACCAAATATGATTTGATGACTACCAACTAGCTATAAATGCACTTCAAACATGAGACTGACCTACAACAAACATTTCTCCAAATCTACCTCTCAACATCAATACTTCTCATGAAGGTTGTGAAGAATGCTTAAGCTAGGAAGACTAGTTAAGAGGTCAAAAATTAAAACTAATGAAAAGATAAATCACTCAACTTTTCACACTACATTTGGACACTTTAAGAGACATAAAAAAGGATTTCCAAACTAAACATGAATACTAAATAAGGACAAACATGCCAAGGAAGCAAGACTATCACTTAAAAAAATTAACTAGTCTAGCATGCATATTGAAACTAGTCTATGGAGAAGGTAAAAAAAATATATTCTCATTGATCAAAGGATAAAAATGGGCTAGTATTTTCCATACCCATGTAGAGGATAGAAACATAGCTTATCAACACTGAATATATAGAAAAAGTGAGAGAAAGAGAGAAGGGCATAGGAGAGAGAGATTTACAAGTGTCTCATGAGTTACAATCAAGAGATGAGTTAAGAAACTATCTTAATAGGTCTTACAAGATAAGTTTTCTCTCTTGAATATTCTCTTCTACTCCAAGTGGATTGGAAGTTTCAAATCTTGTTTAACACCTTACCTTGCTCCTCAAAACTACCCTTTACCTTAGCTTTTAAGAGGATAAATGGAGCTATCAACCATCAAGTCATGTTGAGTTACATCCTTTCTCTCCTCTTGACACCTTTAAAGTGATCTATAATGGTTCCCTTTGACACGTCACTTCATTCTCGTTCTAGGTGTCTTGAAGTCTCTTTATCTCACTAGGCCAATCTTGCTTACAATTGTCAAATCTTATATTCATCTTCATCAAGGCACTATCTCTCCACTTATTTCATATTAACATCATATTATACTTGAATCAACTCATTTTGAGGTGTCAAAATACCCCCAAGGACTCATTCTACACCAAAATCTCTCATTCCTTATAACCCTAAAATGTGTAAACCTTGTTGTGTATAAGAATTTACAAAGGTTATTTATAAATTGATCATATATTTGATGACCCAATATGGATTTACATCTTCATGCCAAAATTTAGGTCCTGAATCTAAGTGTAAGAGTCCTTTCTAGCCCATTCTCTCTCCTCAATCAAGCCTCCTTGCCTACAAAATAAGTTTTGATCTAAAATCATTCCATCATGTGTGAAATGTCTGGTAAGTGTGTGATTCACTTTACCCATTCCAATTAAAATTTACATGTCAATTTTAAGCTCCTTATACCCTATACATATGGGTTAACCATGAATGATAAAAAACCCTTTTATAGGCATGAGAGACAGTTTGAGTGTATTTTGAAGGAATTTTTAGGTTCTAAAGCTTGGGATGAGTTTTTTAAAATTTTAAACATCCTTGTCCAACTAAAAATACTGAGAATAGGTCTCTTTATGCATTTTATAGGTCTGTATATAGGCTATTTAGCTTGTAAAATAATTATTTTCTCCTTTCATGGCTAATTTGGCAACTTATAGAGCTCATGTACCTCTGTGTAAGACTTGAATAGATGTGTGGAAGGCCATATAAACTTTTTAAAGTATTTTTATGCCTCTATTCTTGATTTCAAATCCCATATACACTTTTTATACTCATAAATAAGGTTACAGCCCTGTATTTCTAAGCAATCCATACAACTATACCTATATACTTGTTAGCCAATGTTGTAATCAAGTGCTAATGGGGATCTTTAAGAGACATTTAACTCATTTCAATGTCATACCAATTCATTTGAATCACTTATACATGCAATCTCTCTCATCAAGTTGAAATTGATCTTCTTAGGCAACCTAGGAGTGCTTCAACATCTTAACAATGATTCATATAGTACAAGCCACTAAATTAAGAAAAAATTCCAAATTTTTAAAATGAATTAACCTTTATAAAAACTTATAATATCATTTAACACCATGCAAATTATCAAATAATATCCTATCAAAAGTTGATACCACTAGAGTTGTTGATTGTGTATTAGTGAGGACTAGAAGTGAGTTTAAATTTGTAAAAGGGGCAATAGTGTTTGAAATGAGTTATAGATACCTCAATTAGGTTTTTAATAGTCCTTATAATGTATAAAAGTGGTCACCCAACTATCATATTTCTCCCAAATGTCTTGCAACTAAATTTTTCATGGATTGAGGGTTTAAAGGCAATTACACTTGCTTAGACCTAATAGCTCTATTTGGAGTCTATCCCTATCAACCAAAGTCTCCTATCATCACTATTATAATTTATTAGGCACCTTGTGGCATATTTAATTGTTATATACACAAAATTAATTCAAAAATTATGTTTCCTTCACACCTTTATGATAGACCTATAGACTTCTATAGACTATTTGATTTCTTTTTCTCATTATTGAAGAATCCATAAGATCATGGGGTTTTATTGATGTATTCAATATATTATAAAGTAATTTATGATTCAAGGTCCATATTACTTGGCTTCCCTTATAACTATTTGTATTCAAACTAAGAAAGCATCTCAATCTTGACTAGGCAGTCAATTTATAGACTTGCTTGGCTGAAGGTATACAAGGTCTAAGCTCTATTTGGTCATATTTTGTTTTAACCTTATCTTAAGTTTCATTTTGTTCTCACAAATATATTTAATTTAATTTTTATATTATACTCCAACATCTCTATTCAACATAACACCCTCCTCTCAATATTGAAGACAAACTAAGCTATTAGATAGTCACATAGGTGTCTTTGGACTGTGTGACTGAGTTTTAAGTTTCTTGAAGACAAAGACATTGAAATACTGATCCTTTAATTGTATTTAACACTTTTAAATACTTTAATTCACCCATATATTCATACTATCCTTAGTTGTCACATGAAAATTTCATTTCCAAGGCCTGACTGTGTGTGCCAAGAATCTCTTGGTTATAGATGGTTATTTAGTTGTTTGACTATAGTTTTAGAGTCTTGGTTGTAGTTTGGAGTCAAATATTATAATACAAATAATTTATCATTCAAGTATCACTATCACTATAGTTATAAATTATAACCTTTCTCTACCTCAAAACCCTACATCTGAACACAACATACACTCTCTTTCCATAATATGATTGTAGATAGTGATCTAGTGAGCATTTGAGTCTTGAACTTAGGAATATGATTCTATAAATTAACTCATTGATACATTTATGGTTATCGATATTTATGAGTCTCTTTCACATTAGACCTTTGTGCAAACACATTATCACCTTCTTCTATTCAATTTATATATGCTCTCTTTGCTCAGCCTATAGGTCTATTTAGACTCCTCATATCTTCAATACACTTGATCACCATATGAGAGTGTTATGA